>JANHFR010486052.1:0-11260 GCA_032468015.1 Mimophis mahfalensis | reverse complement strand
CTTCTTCTTCCATGCTGGCTCAGGAATTCTGGGGGTTGAAGTCCATGAGTCATGAAAGAGCCAAGGTTCCCTACCCCGGTGTAGAGTAAGACTGAGTTTTGCATGGCTTCTTCCTTCTTACGTTCAAAATTAAAATTTGCTTTTAAGAAATGGTGACCTTTCACGAGCTGCCTAGGACAGGCAGGAAGTCCCTAGGAGCCCAAATGCTCTTTGCTGACGCCCTGGTAAAGAGCATTTGCTGCTTATTACTGCTGGCGTGGTGCAGGCCGTTCGCGGCACGGAAAGTAGCGGCCACACAGAGAGGGCTGCGCTTCAGGCTGAGGAAAAGCTGCGGGGGCCGAGGGGGTCTTGCTGTTGAAAGGCTTCCTGTCATTAATGGGCCGAGCGCTCCTCCTTTCTAGGGCAACTGCAGGCTGTCCAGCATCTGTGCCATTTCCACAGCACGGCTGTCCCAGATCCAGCACGGTGCGTCCTCTACAACGAATATCAGCTCACCCTGGTTAGGAAAATGTCGGACAAGGTTGCGGAAGGGCAGGTGCTGGAGACCATCAGCCAGCTCTATCTGTCTCTGGGAACGGAAAGGTAGGACCTGCAATGCATGAGCCTTGTCTCTCGGCCAGACACAACAGTGCCCTTCTGCAGGCAGGAGGGGCTCTCCTCTCCCCGACAAAAGGTCACTTTACCTCAGGAACAGGGCCTGGTGTCTGGGATTAAAGTTTCCATCCTCGTGAGGCAGTTTGCCCTGTCCTGAGCTCTGCTGGACAAGCAGCGTGGGTCAGCCCTTCCCCCTGGCTGCTGCAGGAGGCTTGCGTTGTCTCTGAGCGGGGTGTGTGGTTGTGGGTGGGTGTGAGGCATGGTGGTCTTGTGACCCACAGAAGCAGGCTTCTGAGAGGGGCTGAGAAGACCCGGATTCTGATCCTGCAGGGAGGGCCCTGGACCGTCTCGGCCTGCCACCTTCTTCCTGACTTGAGGAACTTCACGACCAGCCGTATTTCAGCGGGTGGAACTTTTCTAAATTCTCTCCTCCTGAGAGCTCCAAGCACTCCGTTTTCATCCCTGTGTGGTGCAGGAACCGTGCCAGAAAAAAGCCCCCCCTAGCTGGGGGCGATTGGCTGACTGAAGCTCCGCATGAAGATCTCTAGGGCTGGTGTGGATGATGTGACTTGTAATATTTCTGTCCAAGCGTTGTTAACTTGATTACAGTCTCCAAAAAGATTCTAATCAGAATGGTTTCCACAGCTGATAAGTAGATACCCATAGCTTATCTGAATAAAATATCGGATAAGAGGGAGAATCTCCCACAGCAGGTGGAGGAACTGGCTCGGGGTGGGGCCTCCGTAAGTTAGCAGGCTGTAGTGGGGATAGTGGGAGATTTGTACCTTCAGACATGCCAAATCGATGTAGGCCTTCCAGGTAGACCAGGCGGGAAACTCGGCTGGATGAGCCGATTCTGCTCTATTGTAAAGCTACCTCAACAGGACCGTTCGATTCCAAATGTGCAATTCGTCACCCCCAAAGGTGCTTTTTTCCAAAAGGCAACTGGACTTTCTGGGTGTTTTCTTTGGCAGCGTTTCGCTTCTTCTCGTCTGAGAAGCGTCCTCAGTTCTGAACTGATTGGGAAGCTCCTCAGTCATGATTCGGGTTTTCCTGCCCATGGCAGAAGGCTGGATTAAGGGACCCCGAGTGGCTGGCTGGCTGGCTGGTCCTCGGAGGTTTTGAGGATGAGCTCAGCCAGGCAGCCTTTCTCCTTCCGCTTCAGGGCGTGCCGGTCTGCTCTCGACTACCTCAAGAGGAGCCTTGGGATATTCATTGACCTCCAGGCCAAAAGCAAGGAAGCCCAGGCCTGGCTCCAGGCAGGCAGGATCTACTATGCGCTGCGGGAGAGTGAACTGGTGGACGTTTATATCCAGGTAAGAGGAATGCAAACCTTTTCCTCCAGGGTTTTGACTCAAAAAGAGAAAAGATGCTAATTTGGTTGTTTTTAAAAGGGTTTGTCTAGCAAGTAGGAGAGGGGTCTTCCAGCCATCTGAAATTCACTAAGTTTACTTTTCTCAGGTAAACGTGCTTACAGAGAATTATTTCCATATCTCTCAATATATGGGAAAAGTAAACTCGGTAAATTCTTTTCTAATGAATGTACACTTTCTAGCTATATATAGCAATAGCAACAGCATTTGATTTATATACCACTTATCAGGACTTTCAACCCTCTCTAAGTGGTTTACAGAGTCAGCCTCTTGCCCCCAACAATCTGGGTCCTCATTTTACGCACCTCGGAAGGACGGAAGGCTGAGTCAACCTTGAGCCTGGTGAGATTTGAACTGCCTAATTGCAGGCAGCCGGCAACTAAGGACTAAGGGAGATATATAATAGATAGTGTTCCTCTCATCAGACGTGTCTACTGCTCCTTTAAATTCTATCCCTTTCAGTTGAAAAATGGCATGCCAGTGTGCTTTTCCTCCAGACAGCCAGTTAGAGGTGGGAATCTGATTGTGGATCAGGCCCCACAAACACCTGCCGAATCCCCCTTGCACGGATTCTCCCAGATCCCCTTGCCTGGCCCATCTTCTCTGCGGTGCCTTTACATCTCCAAGATGTCACCAAGCCTTGGCTGAAAGTTTAGTGGCTGTGATTTGAGGTGATTCAAGAAGATCTTCTGCATTTTCGGCAAAGTGGAATGACCCAGTTCTTATTCAAATGTGAAACGTGACATCAGAAGAGGTGGCTAGCCGCAGTTCTAATTCCATAAGGTCTATTTATGGAAAAAGAAGAAGGAAGTGGATTAGAAGCAGCTTTTGGTCGCGTGGGGCTTCAGCTGAACGGTACCTTTCTGTGTTGCTCCGTCTGGTGGAACCCTCCTTTCCTCCTAGGTGGCTCACAACGCTGCCCTCAGTTCCCAGGACCCCAACTTAGAAATGGAGATGCTCGAGGCCTCGGGAGACATATTTTTCAATGGAGACTGGGAAAAGGAGAGGGCAGCGCCCTTCTACAGGGTGGGTATCCTCTCCCCACCCTTTGCCTGGGTCGCCCTTGAGACGCTGGGCAGATGAGGCTGGGTGATGCCTTTGTGACGTTACGCCCTGCAAGGCGGCCCTTTGTGTCCTGCTCTCGTTTTAGGACAAGGCTCTGCCGCTTGCCATGAAGGCCAGAAATGGCAGCGCTGAACTTCGCCTCTTCAACAAGTTGGTTGGTTTGTTCCTGACCTTACAAAAGTATGAAGAATGTCTCGGATACGCCCAGACGGCATTAATGCTCAGTGTCGATTTAGGTAAACCTGTCCGGTGCATTTCCAAAACTCTCCTGGGGATGTCCGTGAAGACTCTCGGTCATCCGTGCAAAGGTGTTGTCTGAAGGACGGGCCGTGGCAACTGGACTGAATCTGTTGTTAGCATCAGAGGTTTTGTTGCTCCTCCAAGCCGCTTCATCGGTAGGCAGAGAGTCCTGTTGGAGTGTACCCACTCCTGCCTCTAAGGGGTTTTCTCCCCAAAGGACATTGCAATATGTCAAGTCATACAGACAAAGGTGTCTGAAGGTTGAACCAAAACTTCCAAGGACTCTCTGTCTACCTGACTCGCTCTGACCGATGAAGCCGCTTGGATGAGCAGTGAAACGTCTCCAGCTAATAAAACCCCCCACCAGTCTGGTTGCCACAATTCAACCTTCAGGGCCTTGGGGGCGATTCAGATGTGCAGAGAAAGAGACGTATCATTGGCCTTGTGTCCCCGCAGCCCCCACAAACGCTTCCTAGGTGCACAGGGTGGAAGAAGGCGGCTGAATCCGGAGGTCGGCAGCCTTGTCCAGGGGGTCTGCAGGGTGTGGTCAGAAAGGCCCATTTCGTGGCCACTGCGGCTCCATCAAAGCTTCCGCTGCTCTTCAGGGGACCACACCTGCAGACCCGCTCGCCCCAGTGGGCAGCAGGAGAAGCTGGGAGCAAAGTCTTCAGCCTGTGGGCAACGAGGGCCTGGCAGGAGAAATTGGAGAAGGGCAGGACAAGGTCGGGAGCTCCTGGCAAAGGCAGAACATTCCGGGAAGTTTACTGCCTTGTTATGGGGAGACTCTGCCATCCAATCTTGCAAAAGGCTCTACTGGAGGAAATCTCTTTGAGGAGTAAAATGAGCGGAAGACTCAAAAAGGATGAGCCAGCCTCCTTGCAACACTGGGGTGCAACCACTCTTTGGGGTTATTTTGTTGATGTATGCAAACATTTGTATGCCGCCTGCTTCATAGGATTCCAGGCGGCTTGTAATAACAGCAAGGTATTCCCAACCGTGCGGCTAAGGCAGCCCTGCCACTGTTCACCCCCAAGTGTTGCCAAATGGCCCAACCCAAAGGCTCCAGGAGCTCCAGACTGCAGGGCTAGCGTTAGGGTTAGCCTCCTCCCCCCACTTTGGAGGGGGTGGGGACCCTTGACCCTTGGGACTCCCTGAGAGGCAGGCCAGAAGGCACCAGGTCTTGCTGGGAGGGACAGCCTGGAAGCTCCTGGCAGTCGAGCCACGTGGGGCCCTTGAGGTGATGGCCAGCCCTGGGAATTAATCCTGGTAGCAACCTGGTGACTGTGGTAGCAGCGTCCCCTTGCTCCTTCTGCTGTCCTCGCCGGCAGCCAGGCCACTGTAGTTCAGAGCAGTTAAGAAGAATGTGCTGAAGTTGTCTAATTGTCACAGTTATTCACTGTCATCAGAGCATCCAGGTCTAAAAAGCCCCACAAATGTATAGCCCCCCACCTGCTGAAGCCTGGCCTATTTATAAAGGGAGTGAGTGAATAACCCAAGAAACATTTGGATTCCAACTGTAGTTTCTAAAACAGAGGTTAAATCTCTGCTTGTCCAAGCCTTCCACAGATTTGTCATTCTTCATGAGTAGGTTAGAAAATTCAAACTTGAGGATTTTAGGCTTCATTGGAGTTGTTGACAAGATTTATATCCGGTATCCCCCTGAGAGTCTTTTTCCTGCAGCCCCCACTCCCAACAGCCCTGCCCTGTGCCCCCGGCCAGATAACTCTTGAAGCTGCCTCTCCAGGGTCAGTTTTGGGGGCTTTCAAGACTGTTTGGAAGCTAGATTTCTGCCAAGCAGGCGAGTCACAGTCCAAACTATTCTGGGCTTCCGGTCATACTCTGCGACACTGTAAACCCGGCGGCCACAACCTTCTCGAGAACTTGGATGAGTTTTAGGCAGCCATCAAAGCAGGTATCTCAGCACAAGCCCAGAGCCACACCCTACCTTAAAGAGACATTGAGGTTCTCCTGGTGGCACATTTTGGGCCTGCTGTTCGAACCAGGACCATCCCTGGTCGGCTGCCTGCCGTCTTCCTCTCTTTCACAGCCGGTTTTCTCCTTGCTTCTTGGCTAGGAGACCAGCTAAGCGAGCGAGTGGCCTACCACCGCCTGGCGGTCATCCACCATCACTTGGGGCAGTGTGAGCTGGCCGAGCACTTCTTCCTCAAAGCCGTTTCCCTCTGCCCCTCTCCGCTGGAGTTTGACGAAGAAGCCCTCTATTACGTCAAAGTGTACCTTCTCCTGGGAGACATCACCTTCTACGACCTGAAGGTAAGACAGGATGAGCACCTGAAGGCCGGAAATCCCTTTTGCTTCACCTGGTTGTGGGATTTTCACTTAGGGAGACCCAGGTGAACAGAGCGGAACAGGAGGAGAAGCTGGGATGGTTTCCAATAATCCATGCTAGGTGTGGCTTCGGTCATGTTTCCCCCCAAATAATTTGGATTCTCTTACCAGAACGTTTGGTAGAAGCAGCTCACCGGAGGCTGGTCTACACCTCCCAAGATCCGTAACGGCTTCTTAATGGCAGTTTCCTCGTGTCCCTCTGCTCCTTAAATTGGCGAGGAAGCCTTGCTGATTTAGAGGACTTGGACTGTGACTGCTTTTCTGATGATATTTCCCCCAGTGACTGCTACCTCTCTCGTCCCTCTGCATTGACCCCTTTTTGAAGAATTTGTGTAAAAAACAAAACAAAGGCGAGCCAACCAAGTTCAAGCCACAGTCTCTTGCACTCAAAGGTGCAAACTCTTTTTGTAGAAAGAAAAGGCTCCTAATTTTAGACGAGGGAACTGATGCTTGTTCTTGCACACCTAGGCAACCCCCCCCCCCCCACCTCCCAGGCTCAGGAAGCTTCTCCTCTCCTTGCCACCCGCTTGGGAAGCCAGGAGAGAAGCCCCGATGGTTATCACTCGCAGGACACCCCAAAGAGAAGTGAATTGTGGAGATTAGATTCAGGAAGAAACCACGGGAGAAAAGGAAGAAAGTGGGGGACAGGCCTGGGGGCCAGGGATGGCTGGCGTGACCCACGGCAGGCAGACGAGGGCCAGGGCCAGCGGGAGGGTCAGAGCAGGGAACGAAGCAGCTGGAGGCAGCGGTGGCACAGAAACCGCCCAGCCGTCGCCTGCCCCCTTCCTGGCCGCAGGAGCGAGGGAGGCAGGGAGGGCCGTGGGGCCACGAAAGGCACTCTGGCTTTTCTTGGCCCAGAATGAGCTTTGCCACCATTGCCAAATCTCAGTGGCAGACGTGTGAGTTTGTGTGTGTGTGTGTGTGTGGAGGGGGGAAGGCTGTGATTTTTCCTTCAAGGAAAAAATGGCTAAGATGAGGTTGGGAGGTAGGTTGTTGCTGCGACACTTTTGCAGGTGTCAGCCTTGGAAAGGATGCCCCTAAGTCTCAGAAAGTCTTTTCTGCCATGAGGGTGTCTTTTACTTGCATTCGGGTTTCAGAGTTGGGTGAGCAGAGCCGCCAGTGCGGCGGTTCTCAACCTGTGGGTCGTGACCCCTTTGGGGGTCGGACAACCCTTTCACAGGGGTCACCTAAGACCATCGGAAAACACACATTTCAATACAAATTCAGGCGTATGTGAAGATAATTTTATGGTTGGGGGTCACCACCACATGAGGAACTGTATTAAAAGGTCGTGGCATTAGGAAGCTCGAGAACCACTGCACTAATGGGAATAGCCAAGAGTGAGGCAGAAGAGTTATTCTTGATTGGTTGGAGGGCGCTGGTTCCCCTGCCTGAGGCAGTCTGCACTGTGATTGGCTGCTGTGGGTGTGGAGGGAGAACTTTCCCTTTTTTCCCGCCTTTTTTTCTTCCAAGTACCCTGGGATCATTTACCTCACGATGCTCCTCTTCGCCCGACTACCTTGTTGGCTGTATATATATGGAGATGTAATATATTCATTTATATAAAACTGTGTGTCTGCATCTCTGACTTCGACAGCTGCTGTGCAATTCCATGACACCCTTGTTGTTTTCCTAGATTTTGACTTACCGACTGGCCTGTTTCCATAAAAAAAAAAACCCCAGTAACCACAGCCTCTTTACCGTTTAATGTTTCAGGATCCTTTTGATGCTGCAGGATACTACAATCTGGCGCTGGCTGCCGCCATGGACTTGGGGAACAAGAAAGCACAACTGAAGATTTATACCAGACTTGCCATAATTTATCACAATTTCCTTATCGACCGAGAGATGTCTCTCTTCTTCTATCAGAAAGCCCGAGCTTTTGCCACGGAGCTGAATATTTGCAGAATCAACCTCTCTCCAGACCGGCCTCCCAGGAGGAAGGTCCTGTGAGCCTCTCTGGATGCTGGCTGGACGGCTCGAGCGGGACAGAGAGACGCCCCTCTTTCCCCCCCTGGCACCCGAGAACAAGAACTTCAGTTCCTGTGGTGCTCAGCATCTCCTCCTCCTTCCCACCCATTCCCCCCAAAGTAGGGACCAAGTCAAGAAAAGGGCATCTCGGCAGGAGCTGGCTATGAAACCAAACAACAGTTGATGTCGGCGGTCGGTGATCATGCTCAAATGAAAGCATTTAAGTGAAAATAATAAACATGCTAAAATAATACACAAACTGAAGCTTAACATTTTCTCATGCTCCAACTTTAACATAGTTCCGGGTTTCTTTGGGAAATGGTGTGTGGAGTATGAATAGGTTACCCGAGGCAGCAACTGATGGATCTACATATGAAAAAGGGCAAAGTAACAATGTTCAGTGCGACACGCAGTTAGTCTGAGGATTTCACTGTCTCGTCAAGATCTGTTCAACATCTTTTCCAGCCCCTTGCATCCATGAAGGACCGCAGGGCGGTTGTGGTCTTCACGAGATGTTCTGAAGGGTCAAAGGAGTTGGGCCTCGGCCTGAACTTCTAGGTGGGTGAGGAGGAAAAGTTCAAATGTGTCTGAGCCATTCAAGAGAACCTGACAAGGCGTGAACGAGGAGGTTGGGTGCCTTCCAGGACATTCCCTTTATAGCAACTGTCACGGTCTGTTTCAGGATTATCCTTAGATGCTCTTCCCTGTAACCGAGCCAGTTACAACAGATTCCTTCTGCTGGAGCAGAACATGGATGTTCTTATCCTGGAATAAATCCGACAGGGATTTCCTCAACCCGAAAGCAAGAAGGAACTGAAGCTCAATGAAGGAAACACGGGATATCCAGTTCTTGGCATGCAAGGTGGCCTCTTTCTTCCTCAAATCAACACACAGTGCAGTGTGACCAATTTGTGGAATGGTTGGGGGTTCTCCTAGAACTCTACCCTACCATGAATAGGGGGGTCATGTTCTTGTTAGTAGCAGTAGTAGTAAAATTTCTAGGCTGCCCAACTCCCAAGGGATGTTCTTGTTGCAGATGCTTCTTCTTTTAGATCTTACTGTGTTTGAGTGGTATCAGACAGTTTTTTTGTTTGTTTGTAAGACGTTGTGAATTTGAATGGACATACTGAACAAACATCATTAGTATCTTTTTATTACTGTACAGACATACACAGGTCTATGGAAAACTGAGCCAACCAGACCCAGGTTGCAAGGTTTACTTTATAGGTAGTGGGAGCCGGAATTGAAAGGATGCAGCTGCCAGCCCGTAATAGATCCCAGCTGAGTAAACGTATTTCCTCAGCCGCTTCTTCAGGACTGGACTCCAGCGATGAGATTCGATAATGTTAAGAACAGAAATGGCCCCCTTTCCTGGTTCAAAGCAGAGTCTGGACTGAGGAGGCTTCCTGATCTGGATCCCAGCTAGGAAGAACCCGTCTCAAACGCAGACTGGCTAAAAAAAGGGGGTGGGAAGTTCCCCCATCTCACTGGGGAGGGGACCTGGGGGTCTGTTGCCAGGGTTTCCCCTTCGGCCCCCTCTGGAGACCGGCTGCTCTTCCCTCGCAGAGCCTCCCAGGCACCCCCCAGCTGGAAGGTCAGAGAGACAGTCAGAGCTTCTTCTCCAGCCTTGCTTATCCTAAAACCTTAAAAACACATGGCGAACTAAAAAAAGAAAAGAAAAGAAAAGAAAAAAGCCTTCCAGAAGGCTTCAGAGGAACTGAAATTTACCTTTCCTGTTTGCTGCAGGATTGGGCGGCTGCTGCTTTTGCCTTCGGTGACAAGACGGAACACTGATGTCAGGTGCAAAATAATAATAACTTAATTCAAACTTAAAACCTTTCCTGAAGAAGATGATATTAATCTCATGGACCAAATGCAAATATTTTAAGGGACATCTACAAAAAAAGCTGCTGGCTTTCAACATGGTCATTAATTTAGGGACAGAAAGCTATTTTAACAGACGATTGTTCGAGAAGCAACTGGACTTCAAATGTCAGGAATGCTGAACTGGCAGAGAAGGAATATTCCATCATTTTGAAAGCAGACAAGGCGTCGTCGGCCCAGGGAAGCTTCCACGGGGAGGCCCCGCGGTCCTTTAACATGATCCTTTCCCTCCTGGGACGGAGGTTCGCTAGCGGCTCTGGATGGGCTTTCTTGTTTACATTCTGGACCTCAACTTGCCCACGACGGGTTTGTTGTTACAAAATTCTGACCACCAGGAAGGTCTTTCCAAGCTCTTTGGAGTCTGAAGAACTGCACTCCATAGATTTTTATATAGCTGGAGAAACGTAGCAAAAAACAAGAAAGGTTTCGGTCAAAGCAGTGGGTTTCGAAGGAAGGAAAAGGAAACTGGTATCAGAGTTTGGGATGCGATTCAGAAAGCAAGAAGAGCTGCTCGAAGAGGGACCCCCGGGGGGGGGGGCGTGAGCCCCGCTTACCTCTCCGTCGGCCTTGGCAATCGGGGAACTGAGGACGAAGTCAGGGGGGGCAATGACATCCACCAGGGCCACCGCCTCATCCTTCAGCTAGGGGAGAGAGGGGCAGGGGGAGGTTGAGAAAGGGAAGAGGAGGGAAAGTGGCCACCACGATGAGGACTTCATGGCCACAACTGTAGAAGACCAGCATAACTGACCAGGCAAAGACCTACCTAGACTCAGTTTTTAAGCTGTGTCCTTATTTATTTATTTATTTATTTATTTATTTATTTATTTATTTATTTTATTTTATTTTATTTTATTTTATTTTATTTTATTTGTCAAATTTATATACCGCCCTTCTCCCTAGGGACTCAGGGCGGTGTACAGGGCATTAAAATATATAAAATATGAAAGTTAAAAACAAATTAAATAAGACACGGCCTAACCTACCATAAATAAAACTAAAACCCCTCCCTCAGTCCAGGCCTGCCTGCGCAAAGAGCCACGTCTTTGTTTCAGAGAACTCAGCTAACCTTCATTTTCATGAATGACACAAGGGTAATAACACCACAGAGGGATTGCAAATGGCTCCAAAGGCTCCCTTTAAAGTGGACCAAGGAGGCTTAAATTTGGAAAATGTCGCTCAGGGAGGCCGATGGGAAGTGGCCCCTCTTGTTTCTCCCCCTCGCGACGGGGACCTGAAGTGGCTGCGACTTGCGGGGAGGCTACAAATGGTCTGGAAAGTGAGGACATGGCTTGGGGTCCTGCACTGAAGCTAAACCCAGGGAGGCTCAGAAGAGCTTCCTGGATCTTCTCTGACACGGTAGATGGTGAACCCGACACCTTGCCCTTAAATATCCACTGAAACCTGATGGGACCGACAAACTTTCAAGATCCCTGTAGTCCCTCCGGAAACGTACCTTTGAACAAAGTTCCAGAATTGAATCCTGTATCAATTTCCCGGCATTTTCACCTGAAAGGTAGCCACCTGAAAGGTATTTAGAGCAATAACACATTCAGAACAAAACGGTTTATTTGTACCGAAGCACATCTTAAGTCCCTGCTGGGCACACAATACGCAGAGGTAATTCCCAAAACAAACCCAAGGCGCTGAACTGAGGATTAAGGCTCCAGTGCGTTGCGTTCGAGACCCTCCTGACCACAAGATATGGAAACGGCACAACTGGGAAAAGCTCCCACATCTCACTGGGAAGGAAGGAAGGAAGGAAGGAAGGAAGGAAGGAAGGAAGGAAG
>JANHFR010482701.1:0-11275 GCA_032468015.1 Mimophis mahfalensis | reverse complement strand
AGGAACCTAACAATGGCCACATCCTATAAGGAAAATCTTTATAAAATGTTCTACAGGTGGCACCTGTCCCCAGCGAGATTAGCTAAAATGTATAAAAATATGTCCCCAACTTGTTGGAAATGTAAACAATCACCAGGCACGTACTACCACATGTGGTGGTCTTGCACAAAGGCAAGGAAATATTGGATGCAAATACGTGGTTGGAAAAAATGACTAAACAACACACAGACCTTGAACCAGAATTGTTTTTATTAGGTATTATATCAGAGGGCTATGATAAAGAGACAATATATCTAATATTGCACATTTTGACTGCAGCAAGAATCCTGTACATGCAAAAGTGGAAGAATGAAAACACCCTGCCAGAGTATGAAACGATAAGGAAGATTCTAGACTGCGTGGAAATGGACGGATTAACACTGCAAATAAAAGATAAAGGAGATACAGAATACTATTTAATATGGGATAGGTTTTATCAATAGGTAAAAACACGATGTAGAAGTTGGAAAAAAAAGAATCCAGTGAGGGGGGCCTTGAAAGAGACATTGTTAGCACTATTCACAGAGGAATGTAAACATTAGAATGATAAAGTTGATATATGATAGTCAGAAATTCTTGTACAAAAACTTGTATATATAAATTTACATATATGTTATTTGGTTTTTGATTTCTGTTTGATTACATTTGGAATACCATGTCTAACAATACTGTATTCAATAATACCAGTATGTAAACAATAAAAATATATATTCAAAAATAAATAAATAAAAACAATGTGGCCACAATTTTTTTTTGAAGAACATTGTCAATGGCACCAAATTTTGACTTGCAATAGCAGCACCAAAAAGCAGGTATAATTTGGCAAGGGGTTCCAGGACCATACCCATCCTCATCCTCCTTATCTACTCCAACAATACATGTTTTGCAAAAATGCCTCAGTGCTGTTTGGTTAAAATACAATAAAAACTGTTTTTATTTATGTATTTTTAAAAAAACAGACATTTAAGGGAACTTCCATCATAGTAATATATCTCTGAAATGTTATGCAGGTTTTTTAAAAATTAATTAATTAATTAATTAATTATTCATATTTATATGCCGCCCAACTCCCGAAAGACTCTGGGCGGCTCAAAGCAGAGCAAACATGAACAATAGAATAAAGTTCAAAAGTTTAAAAAGATAAAACAATAAAAAACTCATGCGTACCATTTAGGCCGGATCCCGTAAATCACAATGACGGGATCAATGGCCCCAGGCCTGCTGGAAAAGTCAAGTTTTTACTGCTTTCTGGAAGGCCAACAGGGTGGTGGCGGTCCGGACTTCAGGAGGCAGCTGATTCCAGAGAGCCGGGGCAGCCACAGAGAAGGCCCTACCCCGCGGGCCCGCCAGCCGACATTGTTTAGCTGATGGGACCTGGACTGATGACTGTAATTAAGCCAAATTTATGGTTGTAGGTTGTGCCACTTGTTAAGCGGGTCACCATGTGACTGTGCCTGATTTTACTACCTCTTTTTTGCAGCAGTCATTAATCAAATGCTATGGCTGTTAAACAAATCCATTGCCTATAATTAGCATTTTTTGCTAGAAACTGGAATAAACATTAGTTTCTGGCCAAAAAAAAAAAAAAAAAGAAGTCATAAGTTGTGGTTACATGCTACCAACAGCTGTATATGGGAGTTGGTTGCCGAGAATACAAAATGTGATAATGTGACTGCAGGAGGTGGGGGTGGGGGACGACACTTGAAATCCAGATCATAAGTAACTGAGCTGTCCTAAGTTGAGGACTATCTGTATTTTCCCAGAAAGGTCAAATGTTCCTGGAAACCTTATACAAACCTATTAAAAATAAACAATAAATAAATCAACCACAAAGGTCCAGTTTATTAAATATTTTGCGTGACAGTTGAAGTGAGGTGCAAAGTTTTTGACTCTCCAAATTTTGCTTTGGATTCAGCCTCGAGTTAATTCCAGAAGTTTTCGGCTTATATTTAGTTTATTTCCAAATTTCCCAATGTGTGCAAGTATGTGTGTGTCCACGTGTTGTTGGTTTTTTTTTTACACAGAATTGCTTTGTAGCTCCCTAAAATAGTTAGCACATTTAGGAAATATCTTCTATTTTAAAAAATCCAACAGTGACGATGACATCATGACTAATAAAAACATTTCCTCTTTGTTTTAAAATGTGTAAATTTCCAAAAGGAAATGGAGTCATTGACTTTCCATGAGGGGTTCATCAAATTGTATTTTTCAAGACAAGCTGTTAAATGGCACTCTCACATGAAGTCTGCAGTCAGATATACTTTGGTAAAGCTCTAAAATCTCTGTGTATTTACTTGCCTATAATGATCAAGAATTGATTCCATGCAAGTAGATAGGAATATGTTTGCCATTAAGTGGTCTAAATGGGACCCTTAGCTTGAATTACTAGGACCCTTTGTCATCACTGGCAATTGTTGTGTGTCTCCTGCTTCTTTTCTCTGCCACCTCTTCCCCAAAATGCTACATTTTGAAATATGCCTTTTGACACGTTCTATCATTGCAGGATATGAGGAAATAGTCATATGTACTTTCCCGCAGCAGGATATGAGAAATAGTCAGACAGGGTTTTCTAGGCATTCTAATAGTTGCCAATAGAAGGAGTCAATCAATCAATCAATCAGAATAGAACTGGAAGTGGCCTTGGAGGTCTTCTACTCCATCCCCCTGCTCAACCAGGAGACCTATACCTCGGTGGTGCAGCAGCCTAAGTGCTTGCACTTAGCTGCCGGCTGCCTGCAATTGATGCGAGTTCTAATCTCACCAGGCTCAAGGTTGACTCAGCTTTCCATCCTTCTGAGGTAGGTAAACTGAGGACCTAGATTGTTGGAGGCAATAAATTGACTTTGTAAGTCAATAAGCTGACTTTGAAAAACACTGTTTGGGGTGGGGGTGGGGCGAAAGCCCTAATAAGCTGGTCTATACAAAGAATGAAGGTGATTGCTAGGGTGCATTGTAAGCTGCCCTAAGTCTCCGGAGGTCACACTCATCATCTTCAGGCTGGTGCCTTTGGCTTTGTGCTTCTGAGAGGCTTCCCGAATATACCAGTGATGAAGCACCTACAACTTCTGAAGGCAAGCTGTTCCACTGGTTAACTGTCCTCACTGTTAGGAAGTTTCTCCTTAATTCCAGATTATTTCTCTTGCCTTCTGGTGCTTGGGAAAATCCGTTGACCCTCCCATTTATAAAAGAGTCCATTTGCCTCTTCTAAGAAATAGGCCTCTCATGCCTCTTACGCTCATCACTCTATTCCTTTTCAGAGTAGGCAAAATTTTGCCAAGTGCAGAAATTGATTTAAGAAATACTATGCAAAAGAAATTTAAAACAGATAAGAAAACATGGAAATATAGTTATGTTTAGTTTAAATCAACTTCATTCTCTACTGTTTCATAACAGTTTTATTTTGCTTTCACCCACCCATTTTATACACTGACTTTTGTTTTTAAACTCACTACCCCTTTCTTTTTGGGGATCTAATCAACTTAATTTAGTCATGACTTACTTCTTCTTTCAGTTTCTCTGAACCCATTCACTCTTCTTTCATATATTGCTTGGTAATTTAGACCTCATTCTTTCTGTATATTGGACCAATTCAACTCAAAACACTTCTTTTATACTGGTCATTAATGTTTGCATTCAGTGGACATTCATTTATCATTTATTCACTCCTGACCCCATTTTTACTTCTACTACCATACCATACCTACAGTATTTCTTAAAGAACCCATTTCTCATGGCATTCAACTATCACATTTTACCTGATAAACTCAGCTACCACATCTTTTAATACACCAAGCAGAAGCATAGTCTCACACAAATCTATTGCTTTTTCTTTTAACCAATATTACTGTAATCCCTTAAAAAATATGTCCCAAAGGCATAAAATAAAAGAACTATAAGGTTACTAATTTAAATTTATTGTAAATGTATTGTAAATTTAAACTTTTAATTGCTAGGTTAGTTAATGATTTATTAGATGTTTTGTTTAATACTGTTTTAATTTTTGCATTTTGTGCCTTTTAATTGTGAGCTGCCCAGAGTCCTTCGGGAGATGGGCGGCATACAAATCCAGTAAAATCAAATCAAATCAAATCAAAATATGCAGCAACACCATATTCCTTACTTTAAGGAAATGCAAAGCAATTCAATATGGATTTTCGAGAATGGAATAGCTGCTTTGACTAGTTTACATCCAAGTGGTTTACATACAAAGCGGAATAAGTCTTTCAGATGGCTTCGATCTGAAAATCAGTGTTTTTTTCTAGATGTAATTCAGTTCATGGGTGTTTGGAGTATGAAGTGTTCAATTCAGGTTGGTGAGAAAAACGAGAAAATTGTGAGAAATGTGAGAAAATTGTCCTGCTTCTTGTCAATTGTCTTTGAATTCTTCTCTAGGCCATTCATGTCTTTCCTTCTATTGGCTCAGGCTGGGTGAGGTTTACAGCAAAGTATTTAAGGAGTACATAGCACATTGCCATACAATGCTGTTCTGAGAACAGGATTCATCCCAGTGGGTGAGTGAATGGTCCCAAATGACTCAATTGAGTTGATATCTTAAGAATGGAAAAAGAGGCAAGCAGAGTAAGATAATTCTAAGGAAAGGCGGAAGTAGCCATCAGGCAGCAAGGGGCAAAATGGTCTAAAGCAGCGGTTCTCAACCTGTGGGTCGTGACCCCTTTGGGGGTCAAATGACCCTTTCACAGGGGTCACCTAAGACCATTTGAAAAAACATATGTAGACCAGTCACACATGTGTAGAGAGCAGTTGGGGGTCACCACAACATGAAGAACTGTATTAAAGGGTCGCGACATTAGGAAGCTTGAGAACCACCGGTCTAAAGAAAGATGAGACACATGGCACTGCTTAGATGATGGCTCTGTATTAACAGCCATTTAATGTGTCAAAAGACAATGTTTTCAGCTTTTCCTCCATCTGGTTTTCTCTCTCTACCAGATTCTCCCATTTACCACCTTCAGCAAGTAGGTGGTACTTTCCCTGTATCCCTGATAAAGGGAGAAAATGTCCAAATCTAACTGGTGATGCCCACTTTATCTTAAACTTCTGTTCTAGTCATGAGTGCATGCTTCTTCTTCCTCGCTATGCATTGAGCTAAGGTGAAAATAACAAGAGTATTTACTGTAGTCCACCTCAGCATTTCCCAGGGTCCAGGCACTGGTGGGTCCTGCTGGACATGGCTCAAAGGGAAGATGTGGTATCCATAGCTGTGAACTATAGGGTTGGGTATTTCTTACCTCACCTATGCATTCAACTTTAACATTTTGCCTTGACAAACAAAGTCCACAGCTCTCTCAAATGATAAAAGTTTTCTCTCTCTCAAAGTTCACACCCCACATCCCTCAAATGATAAAAGTTTTGTCCTGCTGCACCAGGAGTGTTGAACTCAAGGCCCATGGGCTGAATCCGGCCCACAGGGTGGTTAGATCTGGCCCATGGGGCCACCCTGGAAACAATGAAGGACTAGTTCGTGGTGTCTCTGCCAGTGAAAACGGAGCTCCATTTTTGCTGACAGAGGGCTGTAGGAGGCCATCACAGCCAACAATGGAGCTTGGGAGCTTGTTTTCGCTGGCAGAGCACTTGGGTCCCCATAGGCGCCCACAACACAAGTGACACTGAGTTGGCCACACCCATCCTGGTGACATCCACCCCAGACCCTCAAGGTCAAACACAACCCAGATATAGCCCTCAATAAAATCAAGTTTGACACCCCTGTGCTACACTGTGACCCACAGGTTTGGTGAATCTTTCAGGATGCGATATTTTGTTTAAACTCACGGCGAACCACACTTTCTGTTTTGTGCAACATCTCTATTCAGTACTGTCTTGGAGCAACTTAGTTCAATATTAATCCAAGGGCTTTGGTAAGAATGAATGCATGAAGGAGAAAAATAGGAGGGAAAAAGTCTATTTTCTAAGCAGATGAGCTTATCATTCAGGAAATACAATCAGAACTGCTGTCTGGTGCAACGGTGTGAATGAGTACTGTAGTAAATATCAGCTGTCGGCCTTTCCAAAGCCACAAGTGTCTTTATACTCTTAATTCCATCACAGAACAATGCTCATTATGCAGTCAGTCATAAAGAGGAGTACCCCTTGGATTCATAACATGCCATCATCATTAATAGGAAAGCTTTATTTTCTAGGAAATGAGGAAAATATCCTTTGACCTATGACTTGTTTTTAAAAATTTGCTGAGCAACATTTTTTGGTCACAGCAAGGCGGATTTATTTGGGAAAGGTATCTTGTTTTCTTGCTTACTATTATTCATCATTTGATGACAGAGTGGACTGACTCGATATTCTTCTAAAACCTTTTCCCTGCTTGTTCCACACCACATCCCAACAACCTATTTTTTTTTCTAACATGTCCACTTGATATCTATATCTCATCCTTAGAGTTGTATGCGCTTCAATCATCCTTAGCTACACCACTGAAGTCTAGCTATAAAAAATCTGTTGTGCTTTGTCATGTTTGGTCTTCAAAGGAAACCAAGTGACGGGCCACAAGGTGAGTGTGTGTGGGGGAGGGGCAGACACAGTCAAGGCAATGTAAAGATTATCAGTGGGCATGGCAAATATCCGTCCTTACTCAAGGACTGGTGACGTCCACTTCAGCTTTGCTGTGGGAAAAGGCTGGCTTGAGTTTCATTAACCATCTTGGACTGAGAATCTGCCTCATGTGGTTATTGCTAGGAGGAAAACTGGATTCTTAATTAAAATTTGCCTAAAGAAATAACATTGATGTTTTGAAGCTCAGTGTTATGTTCTTCAATTTGCCACATGATTACCCCATTGGAGGAAAAAAACAACAACCCCACAATTCAATAGCACTCACTTGAGGTAGTTTGTGATCTTTCTATCACATAGTTGAAAATCACTTAGGAATGGCAACAATTCACAGTCATTGCTTGTTTGAGCACTCTTACTCCACTTCTCTACAGTACTTGATGACAAGAAGAAGATTGTGTTGGTGAACGGAGAGATAATTTTTCTTAATTGTCAATTTTCTGATTTGTTAGGGAGATATTTCCTTTCAGAGCCACTTTATTCCTTTCCAGACACTGGTTGGTTGGATCAGACTTCTTTGTCGTTTATAAAAAGCATATGTGTAACATGGCAAATGTGTAAATAGCATATGTGTAACATGGCAACCTCTTGTTAATACAGTATACAGTGGAACCTCGGGTTGCGAATGCAATCCGTTCCAAGATTGCGGTCGTGACCCGAATTGGTTGCGTCCCAAAGCGACGCTCACTACGCATGTGCAGGCAATTCTACACATGTGCAGATGGGAAAATTTTGTGGAAAGGAAGCTTTCCATGCCATTTTTTGTTCAGGACCCGAATTTTGGATTGTAAAGCAAAATCCAAAAGCTGGATTTTCAGGTCGGAATCCGAGGTTTAACTGTACAGTTTGTTTGAGATATGTTTTCTGACTGTGTTTAATACAGTACATATTTATATCATCCAACTGATAACGTTGTCCATTTGTGTTAATATTTATTAAAAATATTTGTATGCTGGTCAAGCATCATCGTTTTTATCAGCCACCCATATAGAAAGAGATAGCTATTTTTTAGAATCCATCTGATTTGTGCATAAAAACACATATTTAAAAAGTATTAATGGAAATGGAAATACTAGATACTGGTATTTACCAGTTTATAACTAGTACTCGTACTAGTACTATAGTAGTACTATTATAACTAGTACTAGTTATAAACAAGATACCTTACTGATTTTTGAAAATGATTGTACTCTGTAGGTAAAAAATATAAGCAGCCTATAATGCAATATAAGTAAATATTATTCATCTTGCTATACATTTCCAATATACATACTTTAATTGTAGAGAACTGAAATTAATTAATATATTTCTTATAAAGGCAGCGTGCCATTTATCAGAGGTATACTTTCTTTTTCCATGTTTTCTGTGCTGGGGATACTGACATTTAGAGACGTTATGATTAAGTTCATTCTTTTAAAAAAACATCCTATTCATGTTTTACTTCAGGCATTAGTAGCTGCTGTAAACAAGTAGTAACAGTAACATTTTAAATTCCGTTCTAATTGGCCCCATCTATTTTTTAGAAAATGAGCAATACATCATTAATGTTTCTCCACATGCAAAAATGTTCTATCATTATACAATAATGACTAATTGCCTTTATGTACAGACTATAACTGAAATTATATATTTATGGATGTTAATTAGCACTGTTTTTCATTTCTTTAAGAAATTCAATGTATTAATTTACTCTGAATCGTAAGGTAGGCTGATAAACAAAGCCTTCATTTACTGAAGTGAGCATCCTTTTCTAGAACAGCATAGCCCTGATAGACATATAGTAATTTGCAAACTGTGCATTAATCATCTGCAGTTTAAGAAAGGGCTAGGCATAATGTCTATTTACCACATTATAGGGCAGATTCAGCAAAACTGCACTAACAGACCACATCTGCCCATGTGATTCTGGGTAAATGGAAATAATCCAATGGGTGCAGTTGCTCTGTCATTTTCACAGGAATCTATGCAAAGATGATATTTCACCCCGGCTGTAAGATCTTCCAGGAAGGACAGAAGCATAATTACACTCATCTTTTTCTTCGAGACTCAACCGTGCTACTATCCAATAGCCAAATTTTGTACAGCTGCAGTAAAAGCAAACAAACAAACAAACAAACAAACAAACAAAACTGGTATGAATGTGACAAAATTTGTCAGTCTGGACTCATACTACTAATTTTATTTTATTTTATTTTTAATACAATGATCTTTAATCATAATAATGAATTTTACTAGATTTGAAATTTTCAGTTTAATTCGGTTACCCAACTGTAGAATTCAGTATGAACTCTTAGTTTCTAGAACAAGGATGTCAAACTCATGGCTCGTGGGCCGGATGCGTCACGCGCTAGCCACGCCCACCTCCATTTTAGCAAAGGGGGAAAAGTCGTGATACGTCACATGATGACATGATACTGCAAGTTTGACACCCTTGTTCTAGAACAAAAATTACATCAGTGTGACTCTCTACATCAGTGGTGGCGAATCTTTTTGGCACCAAGTGCCAAAAATGGGAGCAAGCAAGCACATGAGTGTGCCCACGTGCTGGAAACCAAAAGATTGCATGATCTTCCAGTTTCTGGTACTTCTGGTCATGTGCACAAGACCAACCCGGAAGAGCAATGGGTGACGGTTCTGCATGCCAAGAGAAATGGCTTTGGTGCCACTTCTGGCACGCGTGCCATAGGTTCACCACCACTGCTCTACATACTACCACCAGTAAGATGGGCATTGGTCCCAGGCTGAGATCTAAAGCTTCCATATCAAGAGTTAAAATTGGCGATGTTGCATCCATTCTTCTGCTCTTGGGATTCATTTCCTTAGTTTCTAAAGTTTACTAAAGCTTACTCATCTTCCCCGAAAGTCAATGAATCTAGCTGGATTCAGAAAAATCACTTTAACAGGAAGCCCTCCCTGCTTTATTACACTGATGTCCTCCTGCCAACAGTGAAAAAGACTTAAGTAATTTGATCTTCAGAATCTGAATTCAGTGGTCCATAGTTGAGGAAGATAGGAATAAAGAAGGAAGGGAAATTAAAAGTGTGCGAATAGAATACAAATCAAGGTGGAAGTATACAGGTGGTCCTCAACTTACGATCACAAATGAGCCCAAAATGTATGTTGCTAAGTGAGAAATTTAAATCTTTGCCCCGTTTTATGACTTTTCTCACCACATCTGTTAAGTGAAGCATTGCAGTTCTTAAATTAATAATATGGTTCTTAAGTGAATTTGATTTCCTCATTGACTTTGCTTGTCAAAATGTCACAAAAGGGGATCACGTGATTCTAGGACACTGCAACTATCATAAATGTGAGTCAGTTGTAAATCAAGTGACCATGGGGATGCTGCAATGGTCGTAAGTGTGAAAGATCATCATAAATCACTTTTTCGGTGCTGTTGTAACTTTGAATTGTCATTAAATGAACTGTTGTAAGTCGAAGATTACCTGTATATCTGTATATTCTCCAACCCAGCTGAAGCTTTTGTTCCATCATTCATGATTTATATCTAAGATACTTAATAGTGAAATAAAGGAATTTCATTTAAAAAATCCAAATAGCAGTGTCTTGCAATTGTTAATATGTTGTCCCAAGATCAAAAACGTCCATCTATAGTATTCAAAGAATTGGAGCTTTGATCACATGATCATAGGCACTATCTTGACTTTTTCAAACTCCCCAATAGATACTCTTACTCTCCAATATAGATTTAAGAATGTAAATCACATAAAAGTATTGCTTTACAATCTACTCAGCTACTAAGCTTTGTATTTTCAGTAAGACTTTTTGGTCTTGTGTTTTCAGGTTATCTTGACCACCGCTCTAGCAACTGCTACAGTACATGAATCAAACATGATGTTGAAAAGTAACAGGCAAGTAGTGGTAGCCTTTGACAACAGTTAGAAATATTTTTAATAGCAACCAATTTATTTATAGCTCTAAGCAAAGCCCTGGTTAACAGCATCTTGGAGTATGAGTCTACTTTGTGTTCATAGAAGAGGCTGACTGATGGAAATGTGCACATCTGGAGGATTTCACATTTTATCCTAGCCAAGCCATCTCTTCAGCACGCACGCACACACACACACACACACACACACACAGAGGGAACATGTTGTCCTGAGAATTTTCTCTTCTGAGGATACTCCCCTCCATTACTGCACAGAAATCTAATAGGCAATTCATTCACACAAGTCTCTCTGAAAGGTGTGACTCATTCTCTTACAATGAGCTTACAATTCTCTTACAATGAGCTTACAATTATCTTACTGAACTATTCAGTAGGCTTCTGTTGCATATGCCAGTTCACAAATTGGTTTGCTTTTTAATTAGTTCAGTTAGCATTATGAAATTAATGTAAATCTAAATGTATCATTCGTCCATCATTACCTTAAGTGCAGTTCAATACTAAATTTTATTAGACATGATATCTAATGAAATAAAAAAGGAACATTTCCAGAGGTGGTATTCAGCCAGTTCTGATAGTTTCGGGAGAACCCGTAGCAATGATTTTTATTGGTTTGGAGAACTGGCAAATACCATCTCTGATTGGCCCCGCTGTGTTATAGATGAGATGCATTCAGCCAGCATTAACTCAGATAAGGATTTATTTATCCATAAGACAAATTTACAAGCTATATTGTTTACTTTCCTT
>JANHFR010481890.1:0-11279 GCA_032468015.1 Mimophis mahfalensis | reverse complement strand
GGATGGATAGTTAGATGGGGGGAGGGATGCAGAGAGGGAGGGAGGGAGGGAGGGAGGGAAGGATAGATAGATGGAGGGATGCAGAGATGAGGGATAGGTATATGAAGGGATAGAGGGATGGGTGGATAGATGGAGGGAGAGATGGAAGATAGATAGATAGATAGATAGATAGATAGATAGATAGATAGATAGATAGATAGATAGATAGACAGACTGTGGTGTGACGCCTCTCAGGCAGCCATTTTGAACACACTAATCTTACATTTTTTGTAATCAAATAATGAATAATCTCAAAAGGTTCTGATGAACCCCATTTTGTGCTCCAGTGGGTGGTGGGAATCCAAGTCTAAATATTGATCTCTGTGCATGTTTTCTGTAAACTTCAAAGCTAAAGCTTCTGTCTTCCTTAATGTGTACTGCACAGTCCAGAAAGGCTAGATATTACAGCTGTTTTCCTTAACATCTCCCTGTGTGTGAATTTCATGTATCTGTCCACAGAGTTGATAGGTTTCAAAAGAGCAAAGTTAAGTCATATTCATACCTCTCAAGTTTAAATTTTTAAAATAAGGGAAAGCTTGCCCTCCCACCCCCTCGTGCACGTGTGCAGGTTCTCCTGAGCTGAAAATGCCCCTTGATGCTCGGTTTCTGCCCGCTTTTCCATGATTCCGGGGTGGGGCTGGGGGCTGGTGGAATGCGCTTCTTCACCCAACCCCCCACCCTCTGGAATTGCAGAAAAACACGCAGAAGCTGAGGCTGAGCTTCAAGGGGCATGTCAGGGCTTGTCCTGTCTTCAACATGTCTCGCCCCGACATGCCTCCACAGTGAGGGGGCACCCCCTCCCCTCTCTCCTTCCTAGATACCGGCTCTCAGCTGATTGTCGGAAAGCCCCGTGGGCCCGCGAGGCTTTCAGCAGCATTCCTGGGACCGGGCACTGCTCTGCCGGCTGCTCCACACTCCGTAGGCTTCCTGTGGTGCTCAGCTGATGGGTGGATCGCTGTGGGCACTCTGGGGCTGCGGAAGGTGCACCTCCATCCTTGCCACCCCTGCGGCCACCCTGGGACTCCCATCAGTCTGAAGGGTGGACATGGGCATTTTGGATCGTTTCTCCACACCCGCCAGTGGCTGTGATGGAGGGGAGCCCTTCACACCACCATGCAGCCCCCTGCCCCCCTCAGGGATATCCCTTCCTCAGAGGATAGTGTGTGCACGCAGGGAGGGGACTGGCGGGCGTCAGGGGAGCTCAGCTCACGTGCCAGGCGACATCAAAGAATCTGGGAAATTTACAGAAAATACGGGACAGCGGGGAAAAGGGTAAAATACGGGATTTCCTGGGCAAAACGGGATACCTGACAGCTATGGTCATATTTATTACAATTACAATCTACAGTAGTGTAACGTTTATTTGGACCAATTCAGACAACACATAAATGTGCAAGTTTCTAAAATGTTGTAATCTTTTATCCTGGGAAGAAAGTTTGGAAGTGAGAAAAGAAGACAACAAAAATGTAATTCACCATCCAGTATATATTTATTTGTAGCATTTATTATTCATAGTATTTATTTACATTAGGAAATGAATTATTTTGCCACTGTAAAATGAATACTGGAAATATGATACAATAGAGTAGACAAGCATTAGCAGTTTGTGCTTACTGGAATGGAGTAACTGATATAACAGGCACTTTCTTAGTGCTATCATGCACTTGATGTTGAGTTGATTGTGGTACATCTTCATTTATATCTGCATAATATACAGATGTTAACTCATCATCAGTGGACTCAGGCTCTTCTCTGTTTATTACGTTAATTATCACCGAGGTACCAAAGTTTGCACTAGATTGAGTTGTCAGTGAAGAATTTGCTGGGTCTGAAACCTCTTTTTCTGCATGTACTTGCAAAACGCTTCTGTTACATATAATCATAACACCACTCAACAGAAATGAAAAGGCAGCACTATAACCAATATAAATAGCAGTCCCAACCTCCTGGTTCTTTGGAACCGTAGGCATTTTGAAGGATTCTGGAAACATAATCTCTCTGTTCTCCAAGATGGAATGCAAATTCCAGAAAATTGGAATTAAGACCATGACTCCTGCTAGAAAGCTGAGCAGACCTCCAATATTAAACAAGAAGAACAAATTTTTTTTTTGCCTGACGTCTTTGACAACAATCCCTAAGGCAAAACTCATGATGGTTATGGCCACAGCTCCTACAATGCAAGTCAAGGTCATCAGATCTTGAGCCAAAAATATTTCTTTGGGTAGCATCATCAGGTCTGAGGTGAATTCCCCACAGTGAACGTATCTGTTTTCGGGATGAGTGCTGTGCAGATAACAGGCCTTCCAGATTCCAACCCACACCAAGCCAGGATATTCACCATCCTCACTTTCTACATGCCATTTTCTCCAACATTCACCGGCTGTTGAAATAATGCACAAAGCAGATCCCAAAATACCCATGAAATAGCCACCTAACTGGGCCTTATTAATCCAGGTTAACCATTTTGTAATTATTGACTCTTTTTTACTTAGTAGTTGATGGTTAACTGTTTTATTGCTCTTGTAGACTAACGTAGGATTCCTGAAATCAAATCAAAAGAAAATAGTGCATCATATAATTATACGGTTATGCAGACCCCTTGTACATTAAAGCATGTATAATCAAGATGTATAAATTATTTTCACTATTCATTCCTTTTGAAGTAAATTTCCTTCCCATCTACTTTTTTAGCAACATTAATTTATGTATCAAATACACACACACACACACACACACACACACACACACACACACACACATATAAAATCCCACTTATATGCCACCCATCTCTGGAGACTCAGGGCGGCTTACAATCTGTTTAAGCACAAATCAATGTGCTTAGCAATAGCTATGCTACCCATCTCACTATGTAGGTGGCTAAATGATTTACAAGTAAAAGATAAATAATTGCTTTTCCTCATTCAGATGTCTAAAAAATAACATATTCTAAAAATATTTAACTTGCTTAAAGGGAGCAATGCATTTTAAAAAGCATAAATATATTGTTAAAATACCAGTCAGCTAGCAAATAGTCAAGAAAAAAGCAAGGTGTTACATTAGCAGTTACAGAACTTCATGGGGTGTAGAGAAATGTTAGACGTGACTATCAAAAGTTAAGTTGTCCCCCACATTAACATAGTTTAATATTTGTTTCTACATGCTACACACTGAACAGTATATATTATTTAAATATTAAACATAAATCCAACTTAGAATACCAATAAAAGTTCACATAAGTGGAAGCCAGAAATCTGAGCCACCTACTTTGTAGGCAAAGGATCTGCAACACCTCTGATTTGCAAAAAACTTAGATTATCAGTCATGCCGGTGACTAAGTTTGGGGAAACAAGAACAAAATAGAATCATTGCTTCAAAACTCAGGCATCTCACGGGTGCATGGAGCTGATGAGGTGGAGAGGCTTTCACCTTTGCAAAGGGGCTTCTTTGCCTCCTGAAAATATGAATAAGCTGAGTAATTCTGGCAAAGCACAAAAAAACATTTATTAAGTGGGGCGTCAAGTCTTTTTATGGGTCACAGCAACAAATGATACATCCAGTATCTGTTGTGCATCAGTAAGTAAATGATCGAACAATAAAATGCATTGATTGCATGTGAAGTTTGAACAATAGAAAACATTGATTTTAGATAAAATTCCCCAAGTGACAAATGTATGGGTTACACCTGTTCCCCCTCCCCCAAGGTAGTATCTTTCATGATAGTGGCAAGTATGTTCAGGACTTGCAGAATATACTTTCTGTTGTGTAGTTGCTGAAAAGGCTGGTTCTAGCATGCCTAAAGAAATGACTTTAGCTAAAAGAAAAACATGGTCTCTTATAGAGAAGAGGCTTGAACTTCCATATTAAAAATGCTGATATCCTTCTCATTCATATACTAATAATGAAACCTAAAAATCTAGGTAAGAAGAATAGTTTTGTTTTCATTTACATAATGCATGTGTATGCAATACCTAATGATACACACCATATGACATAGCACAACTAATTTCTTCTTAGATAACTAGAATATCTGTGATAGTTGTATAATTTAATGTAACCTATAACTTCTTGAATTCCTCATACCTTACAAAAATGACTACACATTTCCATGGTACATGTAACATAGTCTTTTGTAAAGTTTTACTACTGTTATCCGTGTACTCTTGGCCATACACTAAATGAATGATTTTATTTTTATTTTCAGTTTTAAGTGTAGTGTGGCTTGAATGAGCTGGTATCCGTGTAACAGGTTGCTTACGCAAAAGCTGTGGAATTATATTTGAAGCAAACCCCCAAATCTCCTCAATTGGTGACTACAGATAGATAGTAGCAGCTGTCTGTCATCGTCTCCAACGCCAGATGATCAGCATCTCTTTCTTTCTCCTCCAAAAGGCCCGTTTTCAACTGTCACTGGACATTCCAACCCCCACTTTCCAACTGACAAACCGACAGAATTCCAGTGACCAATCTGAGGGACCAGCACCCCCCTCCTCCAACTCGCAATGCAATGCTTAAACACCTGCAGTTTTGGGGAGTGGGAGAGAAGGGGCAGAAGACAGGTGATTAGGATGGATTTTTTCCATTGATCTTCCTAATCTTTGGGAGCAATTAGAAGCTATTCAGAGAAAGGACAGCAGCCAGCTGAAGAAATGGCTCCTTTTCAAGATCAGCTGATTCTTTTGGAGATATCTTGTGTTGGTTATCCATGAGTGACACAGGTTAGAGCCAGCTATCCATGTTACCCTGGAGTTCAGTTGTGGGTAGACTTGACTGGTTAGGAACATCTAGGGATTAGAAAGGTGCTTTTAATTTCCTAATGAGGATCAAGTAATGCTTGGGAATTTTATACAGTATAAAAAAACCTTGGTTGATTATTCTAGTTTTTATTAATGCATTTGAGGAGCACTTCAGACAAAAGGAATAAAAGGGATGAAGTTTGACAAACACTTTGTGAGGCTTTAAGATCTAATTCAGTGTATGCATTTGGAACTTCTTGCCATTGCAGAAGGAGTAGCAGATATTTGTGCTTTTTTCCTTTTCTTTTAAAGCCAAGCCAAGGAAAAGAAAGGCTAACCAATTTTTATAGACAGCTGGTTTGATACCAGGCTAAAAATTATGAGTTCCAGTTTTGCCTTTTTTTCCGTGACATTCAATTGGGTGACTTTGACCCAGTCACTGTCTCTCAGCCACTGGCAAGGCACTTCCCCAAAAGTTGCCAACAATGCTAAGAACCAAGGCAGTCAACAAACAAACAAATAAATAAATAAATAAGGGGAAAATCCCCAGCCTACCATTTTCAAAAGAAAGTGGGAGTAAACAACGTTGTTTCTACTTTTGACAGGTTCTCGGAGTTAAATCAGTTACTGAGATCCTATGAAAGTAAATTGTTTGTAAACATGGAAGGACTTGTTAACTAGAGCCACAGCCAAAGGAAAAAAAAAATGACAAGCCAAATAATACAGTTTTGCAAAAATTGTGGAAGGGGTGGTCAAAGTCCACCTGCAGAGAGAATTAATTAGCCAGGGGGCTCATAGTATAGTAGTATAGTATAGATCTGTTATTGTTAGGAAAAGGTGATTCCTCATCTTGAGACCTATAAAGTTTCCTACAAGCAATAGTTTGCTTATTGCTATGGCTTATCTGTTGTGCAGCTCCCAAGAACCTTTTGCGTTCAGGTTTTTACCAGTAATATCACCTGCTGTCTTGCATCAAGAATCCAGCCTTTAATTTATTTATCTATTAAATTTATTGCAGGTCCTAGCAAGAGAGAAAGAGACAGAGGGAGGAGAGGCTGAGTCTACAAGAAAGAAAGAAATGTTAACTTGCAGACACCTCCGCTTATGGTGGTGGTAAGAGGGAACGGAATAAACGTGGAACAAGGAGAAAAGGTCCCAATCCACCAGGTGGAAAGCTGAAAGTATCTTGAAAGGACAAGAGAGGAAACGGTGGTGGTGGTTGGTTCTCCAAGCTTTGTTTAGTTTCCGAACATTTCCTAACCAGGTAACCTCTTCAGCAGAACTTCAGGGGAAGGGTCTTGTTTCCGTTCTCTTCTGCTTTTGATCAGTCTTCTGTGGTCAGTTGCTCAGATGACTGGCTGGTCACCTCGTAGGAGGGTCACCCTGACTGGGGGTCCTGTGAATCGGCTGGTGGTCGACGCTCTCATTAGTTGATCATGTGATTGATCTGAGTCCTTACAGACTCAGAGGCAGGTTGCAAATGGACATATTTGTTGAGTGACCTGTTCGCTGCGAGAGGAAATGCTCATTGATGACTGTGAATGTCAGGGATTCAGAAGGAAAGGAAGGGGGTGGTGGTGCCCTTAGGTGTTTTGGTTGTTAAACTTTATAAGGAGAGGTTTCTTCATCAGCCCCTCAAAACGGCACAGGATGAAGGAAAGTGTAAGCAATATATATTTAGAACAATGTCTGATAGGACTTCCATTGACTAGCATGGTCCACCTGAATTTTTAAAAAAATGCTTTACTTGTTAAACAGCCACCTAATAAAGAGGCAGGTCAGCAATTCCAAAACAAAAGAGGTTGAGGTCAGCACAAGCTAGACAATTCTGCTAGATTTATCGCCATTAAGAATTAAACAAGTGATACTTTAGGGACCCACCACATTCCTTCCTGTGGTCCAGTGGCGGGATTCAAATTTTTTTTACTACCGGTTCTGTGGGCGTGGCTTAGTGGGCATGGCTATGCTGTTGGCTAATCAGAGATGGCATTTGCCATGTTGGACAATCAGAGGTGGTTCTCCGAATCAGTCAGAAGTATCGCTACCGGTTCTCCAGAACCTGACGGAACTGGCTGAATACCACCTCTGCTGTGGCCCCCCTAGAAAACATGAAGTTCCTTTTGGCTTCCCTTTTTCCATGGATTTGAATGTCACCTGAAGTCCTCACTTCGACTTTCATGTTCGAAGAAATGCCTGTCAGGGACACCGGAAAAGCTGCTGGGCTCGATCTCTGGAGCTGCAGATCTGTGGCAGAGCTACCCCATGACCGGAGGGCCTCAGGTCTAGTTTGGCTGTAAAGGGGTTGCAAGTATTAAGGGCTGTCAAAGACCCCAATGGCTGTCTTACATAATGGAGGGAACAGCAGTCCATCTGAAAAAGCTATGATTTCCCCATTAAAAGGGCTAGATGGCCCGAAAGATAATACCTTAAAGGATCAGGGTAGATAGATGTCTACAAAAAAAGAAACTCTGGTACAAAAATCTAGGTAAACTCAGACAGAAGTGCTTATAGTAAACCTGTGACTGTTTTTAACTATCCCCTAAATGAGCATCTTTCTGAATCTGCCATGCATCTGGGGTTGCATTAGCTTGTGTAGATCATTGAGGTCACAAAGAGCTCTAGCATGAGTTTGCCTCGATAAACAATCATTATAACAATTGGATTTCTTCTCTTTTACTAGTATGTGGACATGAGTTCTTGGACACCATCACTGATGTCCTAGTGGCAGCAAATGGGGGCAGTATATTCTCCTCTTACCGACAAGCAAGGTGTGCCAGAAAGCAGGAATGCTGTGTCTCCATCCTGCATCCACAGTTTGTGAAAACTAAGCAGTGCCATCAAATACCCAAAAGTTGCTGGAGGAATTCAGTCAAGGGTTGTCAGGATGGAGCCCAATGATGGCCGATATTTTAAATTTGGGCATAGCATGCCAATGATGTATATTTTGTATCTTAAAGTTAACTGTATACAGTATATTACTCAGAAATGTAAAATTCATGTAAAACAAAAATATGAAAGGAACTTAAAATATGTCAGGGGTGGAATTTAGGGGCAATGCGGAAGACCATTGTTATTTCGAGGAGTTTAGTGACATATTTTGAGTTCCTCTTCATATCAAGGAAAGAGATTTACAGCTCATTTTTTTGAGCAAACCTGCTCTTTTTTTTATTATTGTTTACTGAATAAAGGAGAAGGGAAGGAATTTTTACGTAGCTTCAAAGCTTTTCCAGATGTGAAACTCTCAGACTTTCAATTCCTGTTCAGACCCATTCAAGGCCAAGTCTTGTGGTCTCCTGACCCTAGCAGGGCCATGAAGTCATGGTGCCAGGTTTTGATACAAACTATGGGGTTACTGTTGCTTGAGGGGAGCTTTTGCATGATCAACAGGGGATCCAGCAGGTCCCAGGAACAACATCAGAGCTCTCTCTCTGTCATTCGGTCATGTCTGGCCCACAGCCACTCTATGGCTCAGCCCATTCCATACCCCTCTGTCTGTCTTGACCTGCCTCCTTCCAGATCTCTATCCAGGAGAGTCTATATTGTGAGTCTTCAGTGCAGACGGGTATGGAGAGTGCCAGCCCATAGAATATTTATTTACAGTTGGAAACAAATTATTTTGTAATTGTGCAATGAAAAGTTAAACCATAAGACAATATGGTAAATAAATGTAAAGAATAATCAAATAGGGAGTACTGAAAATAACTGTATAAAAGTTAGCATCCACCATGCAACATACAGTATGTAAGGTAAAATTTAATAGAAAATCTACTTAAACAATACAGTGGTGTATAACATTGTACAAAAGTATAGCAGTAAGAACAGAGGTTACATTTGAACTGAGCCAAAATGCCCCAAGAAGCCCTTTTTTTTTTTTTTTTAAACATGGGTGACCAAATAAAGAATAGTTCTCAAAACTTCTTTTCTCTCATTTGGAGAATTTGGGGTGAGATAGGTAGGTGAGCTGAATTGAACCACCTAGTTCTGGGGCTCATTCCCTCTGGAAGTGAATGTTATTTTCCATGATTTATTTTGTTAGCTGTTAATATTTTATCTGATTTATCTATGTTGCACCATTTTGTATTACATTTGGCTGGTCATGGACCAATATTGATTGAACAATATTGATTGATTGATCTTGTAGGTTAAAAAAAAAGTGCCACAAAATTTTCTTTGGACAGTATCTGCATGCGTGCATGAAATGGAGAAAATACCATTTACTTTCTCCAAAATTCCCCCTTCCCAACTGAGTCACAGCTGTCCGAAAGTCATCTTGGATCATTCCTAAGTGTCCCCATTCAAATCTAGAGAGCAGGGCTGCTGAAGAACCAGCTCTGGCAGCAAACACAGCAGACACATCATGGGTAAGAAAGAAAAATCTCTTACACTTCAGGAACCATCCTGGGGAGTCCTCCAGGTCATTAGATTTTGAGCCAAAAATATTTCTTTAGGCAGCATCCCCAAAATCTTCAGTGAATTCCTCATAGTGGACGTATCTGTTTTCTGGATAAGTGCTGTGCATATAACAGGCTCTCCAGATTCCAATCACACTGCGTGCCATCCTGACTTTCTACCTATCATATTCTCCAATGTTCCAACACCTGCTGAAGTACTACACAAAACCCTTCCCAACCTATCAAATAAATAAGCACCTAACTGGGCTCCATTACTCCAGGGTGACCCTGATTTCAGAGAAAAAACTCTGCAAAAACAGGCTGTCCTAGGTAATGGAGGGAATAGCAGTGCATCTGTGGAGAAAGGGGATCGGATGGTCCAGCTACTTCTGGAAAAGCTATGATTTGCCCAATACAAGGGATAGATGGGCCGAAAAATAATACCTTAATAATCTAATATCTTAATAGTCTACAGATGCTAAGTCATCCGGGCTGGGCTCAGGATCTTCTTTTTCCTGGAAGTAGATGGTCACCAAAGGACCAGAACGCATACCGATCTCAATTGCTGTCCGGGGTTCATCTGCTGAGGCTGAAACATTGTTTTCTCCACATTTGCCAAATGTCTTTATTCAAAATAATCAGAACAGCACCCACCAGGAAGAACACTACAACCATAAAGCCAAATTAAATGGCAGCTCCAACCTCTTGCTCCTTGGGATGTACAGGGATGTGGAAAGTCCAAGGAAACTTAATCGCCGTCTTCATAAAGATGGAATACAAGTTCCAGGACATTGGAATGAGGACTAGGAGTGCTGATAAAAAGCTCATAAGACCTCCAAGGTTGAAAAGGGTGAGCAAAGCTTTTCTTGGCCATGTCTTTGTCAGTCGTGCATAAGGCAGAGGCCATAAAGCAAATCCGCCAGGGTTGGGCTTCAAATAATTTAGCAACTGGTTTGCTGCCTGGTTGCTGGGTGAGTGTGGCCATGGTGGGCATGGCCTAGTTGGCTTCCTCCACCACCCTGGGATCAAAAATGAGCCAAGGGGTGTTTTTGCCCTCCCTGGGCTCCAGAGGCCAGAAAAGGAACTTCCAAGAGGGCCTCTTTTCCCCTTCCCCAGGCCTCTGCACGGACCCTGCACTTACCTGTAATCCAAAATGGGCTGGGTGGCGACTCCTGGGAAGGGTGAGTAATAGCGGGTGGGCCCAGCCAGTCGCCAGAATTACTAGTTGCTGAACCAGATGTAAAATTAACATCCGGTTTGCCTGAACAGGTGCAAACCGGTCGCAGCCCACTCCTGCATGGGTCCCAAAGAGACTTCCCAAGGTCATTAGATCTTCTGTTAAAAAAACTGGGGGACAACATGTTGTGTTTTATGAATCCCCCACAGTGGTGGTATCTGGTTTCTGAATTAGTGCTCTGGAAAAGTGGGCATTTGGAAAGATTCAGGAAACCGAATGTCTCTATTATCCAAGATGGAATACATGTTCCAGAAAATTGGAATTAGGACCACGATTCCTGCTACAAAATTCAGAAGGTGAACATTAAACAAGGTGAAGATTTTTTCTTTTTGCTTTGACTGATACCGTTGACCCCACTGCTCAGGCAAAGCTCATGATGGTTATGGCCACAGCTCCTACAGTGCAACTTAAGGTCATCAGATTTTGAGCCCAAAAAATTTCTTTGGGCAGCATCATCAGGTCTTCGGTGAATTCCTCACAGTGAACGTATCTGCTTTCTGGATGAGTGGTGTGCAGATAACAGACTGTCCAGATTCTGATCCACGCTTTCTACATGCCATATTCTCCAATGTTTGGTGGCTGAAGCAGAAATACACAAAACCCATCTGAAGATACCAGATATTAATAAGCATCTCAATGGGCTCCATTAATCAAGGCTGTCCATTTAGAAATCATAGATTCGTTTTCATTTGCTAATTGCCCATCAGATGGTTTATTGGTTGTGCAGATGAAGTTAGGATTCCTGAAATTAAAACAAAATAGCAGAACATATTATCATACAGACAGACCCCATTGCACATTAAAGGTAAAGGTAAAGGTTCCCCTCGCACATATGTGCTAGTCGTTCTCGACTCTAGGAGGCAGTGCTCATCTCTGTTT
>JANHFR010479455.1:0-11289 GCA_032468015.1 Mimophis mahfalensis | reverse complement strand
GGCCTGGAGGAACATTGTGCATGGGGTCGCGATGGGTCGGACACGACTTCGCAACTAACAACAACAAGTGGGTCTTGAATCAATAGGGATAAGACCAAGCTCCTAATAAAAAATCTTACAGGTAGACAAAAAGAACAGCTACAAAATTCGATGGGAATAAAATTGCAAAAAAAGTGAGGTATCTGGCTGACTGCCAGATGCTCATCCATAACAGAGAACAACTACAAGAAATTGCTTCTAGAGACAGAAAAAGAATTGGAAATGTGGAAAAAGGTCCAGGTCTCCCTGCTGGGAAGAATTGCAGCAATTAAAGTGCATGTACTCCCAAAATGGATATTTCTTTTTCAAATGGCTCCTGCAACAATAGAAATAGGGTTTTTCAGGAAACTGGACCAAATCATAGGCAAATTTATCTGGCAGGGCAAGAAGCTCCAAATAAAAAGGAAAACGCTGCAGGAGCACAAAGCAAGGGGCTTGGGACTCCCGAACTGGGAGCTCTATTATCAAGCCTCCTGTCTGGTTTGGATAAGAGAATGGATAAATTTGAGAAGGAGGCAAATATTATCCATAGAAGGTCATGACTTACAGCAGGGATGGCACTTTTTCCTCTGGCCAAATAAGAAAAGTCAATATAAATATTTTATGAACCACCACATCAGGAGGTGCCTGATTAGAGTCATGGGAGAGGATTAAAGGTTGGGCATATACTAAGATTCCTCAACGGTTTGCAGTGTTAGAATCAATAACTTATCTGACTGTGTTTAATGTAGAAAAGATTTTTACCTATAAGGAGTTATTAAATGAGGGTGGCAACCTTAGATCCAGAATAGAATTACAGACAAGGGGGGTCTTGGTGGATTGGTGGGCATATGCCCAAATTCAGACAAGATTTCAGAGTGACAAAACAGATTATGGTATTTATACTTCCCCATAACAGCTTGACAAAATCCTGCTAGGAGGAGAACAGAAATTTATTTCAAAGGTCTATAACTTTCCCCTATCTCGGACACTAGCTGAAGAGATAGTCAGAGATTCAATGATTGCCTGGGGAAGAAATTTTGGATAATTGGTAGATTTAGATAAATGGCAACAAATTTGGAATAGGAATATAAAATTAACTGGCAACGTCCTTTAAAGAAAATATTTATAAGATGATTTATAGATGGCATATTCCTCCTGCATGGATTGCTAAAATGTTCCCAGGGGTGATGGATAAATTCTGGAAATGTGGTTCATCAAGAAGTACTTTCTACCACCGGTAGTGGACATGTCCACATGTTAAATTGTTCTGGAAAAAGATTAAGGATTGGCTTTTTGAAATGATTGAGATTTCATTTGAGACTTGAGGTGTATCTGCTGGGGATAAACCCCGGGGGAGTGAGTAAAGCTGATTAAAATTTTTTAGTACATATCACCACTGCTGCAAGGATGGCATATGCGCAGGTCTGGAAGGAGAAGGACGTCCCATCAGACCAGCTAGTAATTGGAAAGATTTTGCACTGTGTGGAGTCAGATAGACTGACATATATGTTGAAAGAACAGGAGTCAATTTTCAATAGAAGCTGGGACTGATGGTATGAATGGGTGGAGAGAAGATTAGCAAAGGGAACTAGATGTGAATAATATTGGGAAGATCACCCATTGATGATGAATATGAAATCTTTTAAACTTGTATAGGGGTGTTATGACGGTGGGGTTTTTTTTTCTTTTATGAGGGAGGAGGATTAAGCTTCCAGTCTGTGGCTGTATGTTTCGTCTGTCTTATGTGTTGTAAATATTTAATAAAGATGTACTTTTTAAAAAAATTAAAAACTCAACTGCAGCCTTTGAAACTTGTACTTAGTGATGCATTCAGACAATACCTGTTACATGAGGCTGCACACTTGCATAAGAATCTTTCCTAACCTTTACAAGACCAACCAAGATCAGAAAGGTCTGTTCTACTATAACTTGCCTAAAAATGAAATATTTAATTTTAAAATAATATTCAGATAAGATACAATTCTGTATCTGTTGGAGAAAACATACTGAGTTGAAGCACATATGTGCAGGCGGGGCTGTAAATCCTGTGGTACGTACGTGTCTCTGTGGTGCTCTCCACAGGACCGCCGATATTCCTGCTGCTTGGGGGGGCTCCAGGGATCTGAGGGCCAAATTTGTCCTGGAGGGATGAAAGGAATAGAGCACGCATTTGGAGGACCTATGGGGGGAAGGTATCCCCCTGAATTGCCCTCTGAAAAGTCGCTCATCCTCACAGCATTTGAAAGGTGACCAAGATGGCCACCAGTTAACCAGACCAGCCCCAGCAAGAAAGATTTGGAACAAGAAGGTAACACTGAAGCCGTGATTGCAGCATAGGAGGCAAGACCGAGTTAACATTAGTTATTTTACAAACGTGACTTTGCAGTGAATTGCAAGTCTTATTATTATTTTTGCATGGGACTGTTTCTCTCTCTCCTTTTGGAACAGCAAACAAGCTGTTTGGATATGGTGTTGGATTTAAATTACCAAGGTGCAGCTGCTAATCTCTCTCGGAGATGGAAAGAACTTAATTTAGAGCTGAAACTATTAATTTAGGATTTTTTGGCAGCAATTGATGCATGCTTTGATAAAGCTAGCACAAAGACTGAAAGAGTTGGGAAAGAGCGGGCTGGGCAGGGAGACAATGAAACAGCTTTAACAAAAGAGGGCATTGGATGGCCCAACTGGCAAACAAAAGCCAAAGATAAGAGAGCAAACCTACCTAATGAACGGAGTTTCGGGAGGGAGCTGGATCTGCCTAGATGGGGAAAGTGCTACCGAAACAAGGTTGCAGCATAAAACTAAGAATTGCAGCTGTAAAGGAGAAAGCTTGACAAGCTATGGATGAAATGTATAAAGGAGGACTGGGAAACAAACCATTGAGGATTGCGGCTGTGAAGGAGAGATTTTTAGGTACCAGGATTGAAATGGTTAAAAAAGGAGTTGGTGAATAGGAAGGTAACTCTTGCAAAAAGAAGTTGTTTCCCAATGCAACAATTCTGGAGCTGAACTTTCAGCCTGTAAAATTTGGTGGAAGGCAGAACAGCAGAGCGGGAAATGGTGTGACGATGATTGATGTGAAGGGGCCTCAGAAAGCTGGAGGGAACTTATGGCACAGCTTTGACTGGAAGGGAATGGCTGTGTGGATGAATCAGATGATTGGCAGGATAAGACCTTGGATCATGAGATATTTTAGGAAGCGTATTCAAAATGGAGACCTGAACTTTGCATGGGTATCGGCAAAATACAGGCTGAGAGACAGCTGAGGCATGGAACATTCGGATGGCAGAGGGATTCTTTGTCCTGTTTTGGTACTTTTGTTTTAGTTCGCCCCTGCTCTTTTCCTCTTTTTTTTTTTTTTTTCGTCTTTGAGGTAAAGTTATAATAATAGAGAAATAATCATTAGTACTTTGACAATATGTTTTGTTATTATAAGCTTTTTTAATTTTTTTTTTCTTCTGCTTCAATTAGGTGGATTTTAAGTTAAGATATGGATTTTCTGTTTGTTGAATTGCTGAGTTACTAGTTTAAGAAGGTTATTAAGGTATTATGCAAAGAGAAGAAACTGAATTTTGTTTAGATGTATATTTTTGAGAAATATTTTGAAATAAACTGGGAGATATTGTATTTTGAAAAATATGAAAAATAGGGAAAAGGGGGAAATGAATGTTTGGGAAATGATAAAAGATAAGGTTTGGTTGGCAATTTATGCAGAAAAAATATTTTAAATAAAGGAGCTGTGATTGGGTCTATGATTTTAAAAATTTATTAACTAGATTTGTCTTGAAGTGGGAAGTGTTGGGATGGATGATTTTAACTTGTACTAAAATTAGGGGTTAATGAATTTTGGAATTAAATTGATAAATAGAATGAGATATGTTTGTATTTGTTTATCAGTAAAGGGGGATTTGATAGATATATTTGTATGTAGGGAGGATTGTATAAATCAACAATGTTCTTACCTGTTTGATATTGTTTAGAAATGACTCGGTGGTTGTATTGAGAGCTATATTTTTATACTGAAAAACTAATAAAACTTGATTTAAAAAAATAGTAAATAATATATTGGATGTAGCTCATGTAACTTGTTTTTAAGTTTTATATTTTGCTTGCCTTAAACCAAAAAGAATCCAAAGAATGACTTTGGATAGTGAGTTGGGTGGCATATAAATTAAATACCACGTTTTTTAGAAAATAAGACCAGGTCTTAATTTCTTTTGACCCCTGAAAAAAATGGCTAGGCCATTTTTTCGAGGGGTGTCTTAATTCTCACCCCACCCACCACCCACCCCTCACTTGGCCACCAGGCTACTTCTTGCCTGCTCAAAAGACAGAGCAAGGTGCTAGGCGAGGCGCATTCATCATTTCATCAGCTCAAGCCTCTGCCATTCCCCTGGAGCTAATTGGAAGAGGTTGAGTATGGAGAAGATGGAATCCCGGAGGAGGGATTTCAGAGCAGAAGCAAGCAGCCCAGGGGGCAAAATTCATTCTCCCACTGGCCACGGGTGCACACTCTTTGGTGCTTGATGGGGCAAGGGAGGCCAGGGAGGGGACTGTTTTCTTTCTTACAGCCAGGCTGGGCTGTCTCTGAAGGGGGTTAGTGTTAGAGACAGAGACAGACATCTGAAAGTTTCCTCGAAGTACAGGAGTTTCTCCAGAAGTTACACTTAGGACCCCAGGAATGAGCTTTCCCCCTCCCTCCCACCATTGCAGACCCTCTCACCTGTTCTATCTCTATATCTTTGTAGTTGATTTCTTCAACATTGAGCACCAGGAGGGGGTGCTCAGTCATGTCCATGGAGCTGGGAGAAGACATGCCTTCTCTTCCCATGGGGTATAAGAAGGGGGGGGCACGTCTAATGGGGAACAGGGCAGAAGGGACCCAGGTGGATCTCGAGGGGCTCCCCTCACCAGCCTGAGTCTCTGGTTCCTCTGCTCAGCAACCACCAGCACAGCAGCCTACTCGAAGCCGCTGGAAAGAGGGTTGGAGCATCCGACTTGGTGACAGCAAAGGCTGCGAAAGTGAGAGGTGGCAAAAAAGAGAAGCCGTTGCCACTGCTCCCTGTTTGGCAGGTTGGCTCAGGTAGCGAGAGACACTCGAGGGCTGCTGCTTTTCCAGCGCGGAATCCTCTTAGCACGGTTTTCGCTTGTTTGCCATTTCCAACTGGGAAGAAGCAGCAGAAGGATTTTTTTCTCCTGGTAGCTGGGGAGGAGTGTAAAGCCATGACATTGTACTTGGAAAAGGAGCTTTTTAGCTCTCTGGCTGTTGTGCTGCTCAAGTTCAGGGCAGCGTGGGAGAAGGCGCCCATGCTCCACGTTTGCTGCTTCAGAGGCAAGAGAATCGTCACTCTCGGGGATTTGGGCTTTGTTCTTTGCCTCTGCCTTATATTCTGTGTGTGTGTGAAACTGGGGGGAGGAGAAAGAAAAGGGGGTCTGCTCGATTTGCAATACATGCTTGTTTTGTTCATCCACGTCCTGCTACTACGTTCTGACAGTCAGAGCTAAAAAATGGGAAGTGGCCTGGTGGCCATGTGGTGGTGAGTGGAGCAAGTTACCCCTGCCCTTCCGCCCCTCCTCACTGCAAGCGACTTGAGAAAATGGGAATAGCCACGCAAGCAATTAAATAGGCCCAAATTGGGGATAGAGGGCTTAATTTCACCCCACATGCACAAATAAGTTCTTGGCCTTTTTTGGGTGGGCTTTGTTTTATGAGAAACATGGTAACTAAGTAAATAAATAAATAAAATAAAATAAAATAAAATAAAGATGTCACATATGCTTTATGCAATTTTCTCCTAAATTCAGAGGTAGGTATTATAGTCTAGTTCACTGATGCATTTATCCATTATTCCTTGCAGACTGTAACATTTTATCATGAAAGGGATTATTCCGAACTGCCTGATTATCAAACTCAGATGTAAGTTAAAATTTATTAATATAAAAACATTAATTCAGAATTCAGAATCAATACACTTATTTGCATTCAAGGATGTCAATGCATTTTGTTTTTAACATATTCCAGTATTTTAGTGTTATATTCTGGGGTCATAGGATCCAGGCCAGGGTATAATCTTTTTGATTATAGAACAAGTACCAGATAGTCCTTGAGTTATGAATGTAATGGAGACTGCCAATTACATTTGTAACCTGATGATTTCGTAGGAGTGAATTGCATTATTTGACTGAGATCACTCCCTCCTTTCTCCCATGCATTTGCTAATCAAATACATGGATTGTTAACTGTACATTAGGTATCTCAGGGTGAGGAAGGCCATGTAGGGACTAGCGATGGGACAGGCCATCTGCTTCAGACCACCTGGCGAGAGCAGAGGGAGAGCAGGTTGCCTGCTCAGCTCAGCTCAGCTCAGCTCAAGCTTCTCTGACTCACTGAGGCTGCCTGCCACTTATGGAATGGTGGTCAGCCTTGGTAGAGTTTCCTCCATAGCCTTCTAGGCTCAGCATGGAATTTTCCATGCTGAAGCTTTGGGGCAGTGAACTCATGTTGCTTCAAGACACACCAAAGCCGTCTCCTCGGTAAAATTCAGTCCCAATGGGGAATGGCTGGCTAGTTCTTCGGCTGATAAGCTGATTAAAATTTGGGGTGCTTATGATGGGAAGTTTGACAAAACAATGTCTGGACATAAACTGGGAATCTCTGATGTTGCTTGGTCGTCTGATTCTAATCTTCTTGTCTCTGCCTCGGATGACAAAACCCTCAAAATTTGGGACGTCAGCTCGGTAAGAAGTTACTGATGGTGTGATTTCAACGCCCAAGAACTTTACCTTCGGAGAGATACGTCTGATGTACACCCTGAGTCCCAAAAGTCCCTCTTTTTTCCAATCAGGCTTAGTTGCAATGCTTAATTTTTTCTTCTCTGCCTTAATGTATAACCTGAAGGGAGTTTTTTGTGGCCGTTCCAGGATCAGCTAATTAAGAGAATTAATGATTTCACAGGTATTGTGAAATCGTATGAATGTATGAAAACATGGGAGTTGCTGGTTTATCTGCCACTTCCAAGTTGCAAAGTAGTGAGGTAGCCAGAAGCAGGCTTCCCCCATCTCAGGAGTGGAATTTGGGCAGACCGAGATACGTTTCCTCTTCCACCCAGAACTCTAACAAAAGAGCAGGCCGTGCTTCATCAGCCCTTTCAGCATCACATTATATTCTATGAGTCCATTTTGGTTCCTTCTGCAAAGTGCACTTGGGGCATGGTATAGAAATTCACCTCGCTCTCTCACTCTAGGGAAAATGCTTGAAAACTCTGAAGGGCCACAGCAACTACGTCTTCTGCTGCAATTTCAACCCCCAGTCAAATCTCATCGTCTCAGGATCGGTAAGCATCTGGCTGGCAAGACTCGCTCCCGTTTTAGGCAGAAATGCCCTTGGGTGCCCTTGGGCCCCGTGGCCGGATTTCTTAGTTTTCCAGGGAGCGGAGGGAGGTGCTGTGAGTTCTTATGGGCGGGAGGGATCCCCGGGGCTTCCAGCCTCCAGTGGGCATTCTGCTGCAGGGCGAGGGTCTGCTGTGCGTTTCAGCGTCATCACTTGCTCTTCCTGGCTATTTTCTGCATAGGTGATAAAATCTTATTCATTGAACGTAATGAAGGTAAACAAATAGCTCGGGAGATGTCAGATGAGAGATTTGTACAGCAAAATAACCTTTTCAAAATACTCCATTACTTACTTTTATTTTAAATATTTTTTTTATTTTGAATACAAGTAATAATACATAGACATCTAAATACAAAAAAGGAGAAAAAGAAAAAATACAAACAGTGCACCCCCACCCCTGGAGACAATTTTTTTTCTTATATTTATTCTTCTGTAACAACTAAAAGATATACAATATATTCTAATTGTGCCCTTATCCCCTCAAAAACAACATAGATTCTTGAGTAGGTTTATTCCCTTTTATTACAATTGCTTGCTTGAATCATCCCTTTTTAAAATTTAACTAGCTGATAACCAGGCTTCGCTTGGGTATTTATGACAATGCTGCAATCTACAATTCCCAGTGTTCTTTGCACGATTTGCATGCCTTGCTTGGTAACCCTCTGCACATGTGCAGTAGAGTTTGGCAGCGAAATGTCCACTTCGCCCCCCTTCTTGCAGAGGGAAAGACCCCTCAAAGGCTTTCGTGACCTCCCCAGTGCTAATTTTACAACGCCAAGGTATGTATGTGCCAAGTTTGAGTGAGATTGGCTGCTCCATGTAGGAGCGTATAGAGCACGCACGAACAGACACGCACACACAGACACACACACCTCACCACACTTCTATTTTATATATAGAGATTTCTGTTGTTAATTTATAATTTGTTGCCATACTCCAAATTTCATTATACCACTCATTTCTTTGAATATCCGAATTTCATCCCCAATATTTAGCCATCACTAATCTAGCTGCCCTTATCAAATTTACAATCAATTCCTTTTTTTGCTTCATTTATATCCTATTTTTCCACCAGCAACAATAATGCCATTCTTGGTGACATATCTAAATTCACATTCAGAAGTGCACTAATTTCTCTAAACACCCTGTCCCATATTTTTTGTACACTATCACAATCCCACCACATATGTTTGTATGTTCCAAGCTCTTTCTTGCACCTCAAACAAATATTCGTATATTTCCCATCTATTTGTTTTAATTTATGTGGTGTTGGGTACCAGCACCATATCACTTTGTATCTTGTTTCTTTAACTTGTAACTGCCATATTCTTACATACTCTTCTATTCCAAATATTTTTCCAATCGTTATCGTTTATTTCTCCTGAATCTGATTCCCAAATTAATTTTAAACCTTTTGCCTGCTTCTAATTCAATTACTATATTTAAATGCTATATATTTTCCTAAATCTTCCTTTACCTATATATTCTTCATCCACCTCACATTCTTTTGTAATCATTTCAATTTTTGTTAACTGCCTATCTTTCTCCTCGAATCCTTCTTCCACTTTTATCCTTTCTCTAACTGTATTAAATTCAACCAATTTAATTTTATATCAGGTAAAACTTTTTTTAGTTGTATTATATTCTTTATCTTCTTCCAGCCTTCCCATTTATAGATCTGATTTTCTTTTAGTTTACTAATCCATTCTTTTTGATTCAGTCTTAGGGAATTTCTCCCATTTCCACCACCGGTGTTAAAGGAGAAATTCCTGGCATTAACCGGTATCTCCATTTATTACATAATTCTACCAATTTTTTTTAAAAGTGGATTTTGAATCCTCCTAGCAATTTTTTAAATATCCTTTTTAAACCAGTATGTTTCTACAGGATCATTTTTTCCCCTTAATTCTTTCACATTAAATCTCTAGTTCCTGCTATAATATCTGGGACCACCTTCAACTGATTAGCTCCCCAATAATTCCTAACATTTGGAAGACTCGGCCCACGCTTTTTTAACGGTTCATACCATGATGCTTTATTTATCCTTGCTCTCCTGCCTCCATTACAATACGCCTCCAGCAACCTCTGTATTTGCTTTAATTCTTGATCCGAAAATTTAATTGGGATCATCCAAAACAAAAAATTAGGAACTACTGAAATACCAGCCATTTTTCCTCTTATCATCCTTTATTACTCCTGTTGGGCTTTTTGCCTTTTTAACTTGTGTGGCTCTAGCCAACATTCTTGAATTTTTATTACTACTTTCATAAAATTCCCTGTTTGAATATATTAGATTTCTTTGAACCCGTTCTATCTCAATAGTTTACAACTCTTTTCTTTTAGCTAAGAGTTCTAACATAATCCTATTCTCTCTGCTTTCTATATATTTACTCTCTAGTTCCCTAATTTCCTCCTCCAACCATTTTATATATTTCTCTTTTTGGGTTTTTTTATATTGTAAGAGTATTTTATCCCTAAACCTCTCACTACAGCTTTCATTGGATCCCATATTGCACCTATAGTACTACCTCCCTCTTCATTTATAGTCCATATAAATAAATTTTCTTAAATCTGTATTATACTTTATTTCTGCTTTTGATGGATTGGATTTGTCAATTCCGCTGTCCATAACCATATTATAATCACCTGCCATTAACACACAACCTTTTTTTGACTTCTCCTATTTCTTTATATACCCTATTATAAAACTCTCTTGGATTTGTATTAAGGGCATACAAATTTGCTAAGGTAATCTCTTGCCCATAAATCAAGCCTTGGATTATTAGAAATCTTCTCATATCATCCCTTTTTATAACTTTTATCTTAAATTCACATCTTTTAGCTCAGTGTTTCACAATCTTGGCCGTTTGAAGATGTGTGGACTTCCAACTCCCAGAAGTCCACACATCTTCAAACAGCCAAGGTTGAGAAACACTGTTTTAGCTACAAACATTGCTACCTCTCTTGCTTTTGATGCACTAAATGCTTTTTCATATACATCAGCCCAGTATAACTTAAGTTCATTCATCCCTTCTTTCTTTTGGTGTGTTTCTTGTAGAAATACAATATCTATTTTCTCTTTTTAATTGATTTTTCAATTTTGGTCATTTATATTTTTCCCCCAAGCCATGGAAATTCCACGTGGCTGCCTTCAACAATTTCCCCATCTATTCCTCCTATTATGTATTTCCTTTGATCTCCACATGTGCTCTAACATAAAACTTACAAAACTAAAACTACACAATAAACATACTATTCTAAAATGTAAATAACCTCTTATCCACTGATAAACGTATATAACGTCCCCCTTCCTTTCTTCAGGAGATCTTCCTCCTCTCCGCCCCATAGGGCCTCCAGGGGGGAGAAGAGGAGCCATCCATACGCTAACCAGTGCATGAAGGAGAAAAGGTGCCTGATGGATTTAACATTAACAAAAACAAAACAAAACATCCAGCCATTTAACATGAAAAGATTCTACCTAGATTACAAATATGGTTGTGTTGCAACTGTGAACTTTTTAAACAATGAACCAAATGAGAGAATGCCACGTCGCTGTTCATGGCTTCTTCCTGGAGACATGGTGTGCAATGTTTGCCTTGCATAAGCGAAGGAAGGCACACATCTCTATAAGCCCATTGTATTTGAAGGTACACCAAGACTTTTTAGCCAAGAGTTATTAGCTCAATCAGTCAACCCAAAGCATCAAAATATGCATAGGGAGAGGGCAAGGGGACAAACAGTCAGGTGGGGGATATGATGGAATTTTAGTTGGTGCACAGATCATACAATTCTTTGCATCTCATCCTCATTTTGAGCACAATGGTAACTTTCAAAGATTGTTGTCTAAGGTGTGCATTCTTTGCCTTGAATCAACAGTT
>JANHFR010478841.1:0-11291 GCA_032468015.1 Mimophis mahfalensis | reverse complement strand
AAATAAAATAAAATAAAATAAAATAAAATAAAATAAAATAAAATAAAATAAAATAAAATAAAATAAAATAAACCAAACCAAACCAAACCAAACCAAACCAAACCAAACCAAACCAAACCAAACAAACAAATAAAATGAGAGCAATCATCCTGCACATGCCCAAGATGGCCGTTAGGGTTCTCTGAGCTCCCCGAAGGGACTGGGCTATGTGGCGAATTTCAGGGGCTTTAGCCCCCGTTGTTGTCGGGGCTACCTGGGGTGCGTGAATGAAGTTCTGGGGATTCATCAGGTGCTGCTTTGGCTGTCCTATCATTGACCCTGGCCGCGCAATTGACAGATCAGCAGGGACATGCTGGGCTTTGGGCGCGTTGGCTAGGCTTGGGAGTTGGTGGGGGTTGGTGTCTGGAGTAATATCAGCGGCTACCGCGGTGGCAGTGGTGGCGTCCGCGACAGCAGCAAAGCCTTTCAGGGGTTGGAAGATCAGCTGGGAGGCACAGCCCAGCCAGAGCTGTGACCGTTGGTGTGGGCACGGCAGCCTGGGAGGTGCTGGCGGCAGCGGCGGTGGTGGTGAGGTTTCCGACCATCGCGGCTTGCTTCCTGGGCCTCGGAGGACTGGCTGTGGACTCCTTCGCAGGCTGGGCTTCAGCTGGCACTGGTGGCATGGGAATTGTGATGGCGGTTTAGCCCTTTGTCATCATGGGCAGCCACTGGATTGTGACATGGAGACCTATGCGGTTGCTATCTTTGCGAGGGGCTGGGAGATGTTGCTACAACCAGCTACCTGCTGTAAGTCATCACTGTTCCCTTCCAGATGTTTCTCCATTTGGTCCATTTTATTTATGGGACCATTATTAACATCTGGCTGCCGCTGTGGACCTTGCTACCCCTCACTGTCCTGTCATGGCAGCCTGCTTGTCCCCTGGGCCTTCCGTGGAGTAGGGGGTTGTTGTTATCACCGGTTCTTTGAACTGCCACCTTTACTGCCACACCTGTCATTCATGTGTAAAGCTGGACAAATGGCCCTTGGATTACCATCTCGAAGAGGCCTAATGCCTTGGCCTATCTCATTTTCCTCGTCTTCTTTCCCTCCTCGCCCCCCGAACTGCTGGAGGATATAGACTTCACTTGGGGGTTGGACTTGTCATCTTGGTCCTGCCCCTGCGAGAGGGTGGATTAGGACAGGGTGGATTAGGACTCCCCCTTTGACTGTGGAGCTGCCCTGCTGTTGTGAGAAGACAGTGGAGGACAGACACCTGGCCTGTGGTCTTTTACCATCTTGACTTTTGACCATCTGCCATTACCCTAGCTGCCGTGAGAGGGCAGCTTGAACCCAGCTCAGATCGGTGTCTTCTACCGAGACTTTTACCATGAGCCACGCCTAATTCCCAGGGATTGATCATGGACCTATGCTCACATATTCCATTGGTGAGCTGTATCACCTGAGAAATGCCCCCCTATCTCAGGCATGGCCTACGGGACTTCCTAACTCCCCCCTTGATGACGGGCTTTTGAGCCCTGAGAGATGGTATGCTGCAAAAAGGAACATGTGGGGTTTTTTAAATAGACTTTTAGCTTGGTTTTTAAGGGGTGGGAAGGTGGGATTTGGTACAGTTTTGACAGGCAAGGGTGGGTGCTGCCAAACCAGGGGGTTGGGCCAGCTGTAGGGTGTGTGACTGAGGGTTGGGTTGGGGAAAGGTCTGGATCTTTGGTGAGCCACTGCACTGAGGGTTGTTCTATCTCTGTTATCAGTGGGAGGGGCAGATATGGAGGGAGCAGGGGACCGTATCGCACTCTGGGAGTGCACACCCACTGTCTTCAAGCAGTGTCGTGCTCCAGCTCCCAGTGCTCTTCTCGCTTCCCTGGGGGCACAGACTCTTGGGACCCTGGCCTCTGGCTCGTGCTTTTCAATGCCAGGTTTGTGGTAACAAAAGTTCCCCTCGTTCATGATACCATTCTTGAGGGGAGAGCAGACCTGGCTTGTATCACAGAGACCTGTTTGGGCCAGGAGGGGGGACCCCCCTTGTTGAATTGTGCCCACCAGGCTTCTGTGTATTTCACCAGCCACGAGCCCAGGGCAGGGATGATGGAGTGGCGGTTGTAATTAAGGAAAGTCTATGTCCACGGGAGACCAGTGTTCTTCAGATGGACGGATGTGAGTCACTCCTTGTGAGGTGGGATCAAGGTGTGCAGGTGGGCCTTTTATAATGTAACTGTCTCCCTGCTGTGTATCATCAGCCCTGCCTGAGCTGCTCGATGTCATAACCAGTTGGGCGGTTGAGTTCCCCCGGCTTATAGTCCTGGAGGACTTTAACCTGACCTCTATTGGGGAAGAGTCTGAGCTAGCTTGGAAGTTCATAGCTTCCATGATGGCCTTGGACCTGACACAGTTAATTCAAGATCCCACTCACAGTGGAGGACACACACTTGATCTGATTTTTGTCTCTGGGCAATGGATAAGTGATCTAGGAGTAGGGGATTGAGATATTCAACCCCTGTCATGGTCTGATCACTTTCTCCTCAGGCTTGACTTCTGGTTGCTACTCCCCACTGTAGGGAGGCGGAACCAACCAGGTGGTTCTGCCCCAAGTGCCTGATGGACCCTGAAAGGTTCCAGATGGAGCTTGGGACTATTCCTGAGTTTCTGGTACACAGTTCTGCTGAGGCCCTTGTGGATGCCTGGGATAGGGCGGCCACTGGGGCCTTGGATCGAGTCGTGCCTTTGTGGCCTCTGACCTGGTGTTGGTCTTGGGCAGCCCCTCGGTTTACTGAGGGGCTGCGGGAGATGAAGCGCCAGATAAGATGCCTAGAGAGTAGTTGGAGGGCTAGCAGATCCAAATCTGATCGGACACTGGTAAGAACTTGCATTAAGTCTTACCTAGTGGCGATAAAGGTGGCAAAGCGTGCACACTATGCTGCCCTTATCGTATCCACAGATAACTCCTTGGCTGCCCTGTTCAGGGTGACCCGCTCGCTGTTAAATTCTGGAGTGAGGGGGGATCCTCTGCAGGGTAGAGCCGAGGAGTTTGTCCAACATCTGCAGGATAAAATTGCTCAGATTCAGATAGGCTTGGACTCCAACTGGGTGGTCCCCAAGGCGTCGGCAGTGGCTAGTCTTGAGGATGTGATCTGGGAGGAGTTTGATCCTGTGACCCCCGAGGGTGTGGACAGGATTGTTGGGAAGCTCAGTGCTGTCACATGTTTATTGGACCCATGTCCCTCCTAGCTGGTGTCATGCCCTCAGTTACTTCGGGCCGACAGTTTGGGAGGACGGGGCAGGCAGCAGGATCATCCTTGTCATCCCTCGTAGCCCAGTACCCTATTGCCAGGAGGGAGGGGATCCCTGCTCGACCAAATAATTCTCCAGATTGGCTAGAACTGCAAACATCCCCGGTTGAACCTCCGTCGCTCCAGATTGACCTACCGCTTTTCTTGACCAGTTCAACTGTTCCTGTTCATCCTCCTACCCCATTGAGAGCTGTTGCTACTGTTCGCCCTTTCCAAATAAGACCCCCTACTCCTCCCGCTCGGTTGATGTCCCCTCCTGTTTTCTGCATGCGTGCCTATCCCCCTCCCCGCATGCCTCGCCTTCCCTGTTGTCTCCCCTGGGAGATAGACTCTGAGGGTTGGGATGATTTGTGCTTAACAAATTGTAAGCCGCCCTGAGTCTCCGGAGAAGGGCGGCATATAAATGGGATTAATAAATAAATAAATAAATTAATAAATGTGATGTGATTTGGGGGCGCATGCTCATTTTCCCTGGTGGACTGATCCAGACGGGTCATGATGACCCCCGAAGTTTCCAGACCCAGGGTGCATGACTGAGGACGTGGGGATGAAGACGACCGGGGCATTTCCCCACCCCAGAACTGACTCGATCCCAGACAGGGCAACTTCCCTGCTCCATTGCTCGCCCGTTCTCCCTTGAAATCTTGTTAGAAATAAAAGTTCCTGTTCTCTGACATAGAGAGTCAATGGTCTTACTAACAGGCAATTGGGGTGAGACAGGTGCGACAGCTGGTTTTGGCCTCTCGGGAGGTTACACGAGGCTGGGTCCAGGTGATTGTTAATGCTTCTTTGAGTGAAGGGTTCTTCCCTTCTGCCTTGAAAGAGTCGGTGGTGAGACCCCTGCCTAAGAAGCTGATCCTGGATCCAGCTGTATTGAATAACTATCATCCAGTCTCCAACCTTTGCTTTGTAGGGAAGGTTGTAGAGAGTGTGGTGGCCCGTTAGCTCCCTCAATACCTGGATGAAGCAATGTATCTAGATCCATTTCAATTGGGATTCAGGACTGGTTACAGCACAGAAACGGCATTGGTTGAGTTGGTGGATGATCTCTGGAGGGCTAAGGACAGAGGTTGTTCCTCTGTCCTGGTCCTATTAGATCTCTCAGTGCCTTTTGATACCATCAACCATGGTATCCTGCTGTGGTGGCTCAAGGGGCTGGGGGTGGGAGGCACCATTTTATGGTGGTTCTCCTCCTATCGGGTCACTCGCAGTTGGTGTTGGCAGGGGAGCAGAGGTCAACTCCAAGGCCGCTCACTTGTGGGGTGCCTCAGGGGTTGGTCCTTTCACCCCTTCTGTTCAACATTGATATGAAGCCACTGGGTGAGATCATCTGTGGTTTCGGGGTGTGGTATCACCATTATGCTGATGATACCCAATTGTTCATCTCCAGCCTGAACCAACCCAATGATGCCTTTGATGTGATGTCCTGGTGCCTGGAAGTCATTCGGATCTGGATGGGGACAAACAGGCTCAGACTCAACCCTTCCAAGACTGAGTGGCTGTGGTTTCCAGCATCCCAGTTTGGTCAACTTACACCATCTTTGACAATTGGGAGCAAGACCTTGACCCCCTCAGAGAGGGCTCGCAACTTGGGTGTCCTCCTGGATGCACGTCTGTCTTTAGAGGACCATCTCTCGGCCATCACCAGGGGGGCTTTCTATCAGGTTCGCCTGATCTACCAGTTGCGTCCCTTTCTGGACTGGGATGCCTTGCGTTAAAGTCACTCATGCCCTCGTCACCTTGGACTACTGCAATGTTCTCTACATGGGGCTCCCCTTGAAGAGCACCTGGAGGCTCCAGCTGGTAGGGAATGTGGCTAGGTGGGTGATTTATGGGATGCCTCAGCATGCCCATGTGATACCTCTCCTGCACGGTTTGCATTGGTTGCCGGTGGTCTTCTGGGTGCGATTCAAGGTCATGGCTGTGATCTTTAGAGCACTCCATGGCTTAGGCCCAGGATACTTGCAAGACCTCCTACTGCCAGGAACAGCCTCCCACCAACCGGTGCAGTCCCACAGAATCGGCCTCCTCAGGGTGCCGTCAGCCAAATGATGTCAGCTGGTGACCCCCAGGGGGGAAGCCTTCTCTGTGGTGGCCCCTGAACTCTGGAATGAGCTCCTGTTAGAGGTCTGGACTGTCTCCAACTTGAGAGCCTTTCGGCGCACCCTTAAAACTCATTTATTCTAACGAGCTGGTCTGTCCCCATGAAAAGGTTTTAATTTGCATTTTAATTGGGTTGAGGGTTTTTAAATTTTATAAATTGGTTCGTTGGGCTTCAATGTTGATTTAATTTGTATTTTAAATTTTATATTGTATGTTTTTAAATGGCACTGTAAATCGCCCTGAGTCCCTCAGGAGAAGGGCGATATATAAATTTTAATAATAATAATAATAATAATAATAATAATAATAATAATAATAATAATAATAATAATAATAATAAAAAATAAATAAATAAAAACAACAACAACAACAACCAACACAACAGCTTGCCTTGAGAAGCTCTGGGTGCTCTATCACTGGAGGTTTTGAAAAAGAGACAACCATTTATGGTATAGGCCAGCGACAGCGAATGTTTTTGCCACCGCATGTTGCGGCGGCCAGCGCGCAGGCGCTATCGCGCTCATGTGTGCCAGTGTCCATGGTGCAATGCACGTGTGACCTGCAGGTACACACACGTGACTGCTCCGCGGGTACGTGCGCAATGCCCCCCCACCCCCCTGCATATTCACAGTTACGGAATGCAGCTGCTCTGCATTCTGCAACCCTGTATTTAGGTCCAACAAGGACCTCAGGCGGGTGGGCAGGCCCACTTGGTGAGACCCACGTGTGCTGCGCAGCAGGGCTCTCCATGCCACCGCCGACACGTGTGGCATAGGTTTGCCACCACTGGTATAGGGTCTCCTGTTTGAGCAGGGGTTTGGCCAAAATTCCTCCACTGTCTCTTCCAATTCTATTATTTTATGTTCTATGATGTCAGTTTCCTTAAGTGAGTTATGTAGGGCTTCACATGAGGAGAAATTTGACAAGGACTGTCCCTGGGGCTCTGTACTTGCAAATCAGAGACTCAGTAGAGAAACCTGATACATTTTGGAGGTGAGGAAAATTCATGACCACTCTCTAAATTGGCCTAGAGGTATGTCATGATTGAATATTGAGAGCTGCTGAGAGATTCAGCAGAAGCAAGATGGATACCGCACGAGAGGTTAAATGTCCACCAGAGTTAATTCACTAGCACAATCAGTACATTCTCTGTCCTATGAGTCAACATGAAACCCAAATATAACAGGACCAGATATTGTGCTTCCCCCAAAGTACTCACTGCACAGTTGTTTTGATGAACTACATCCATACATCAAACAAACTTTTCCCCCTCATGCAAATGAGTAAATAAAGTCATACAGAGAATCAATTGTTATTCCCAAATCCCCTGTATAATGAGCAAAATCACAATGATTACTTCACCTCCCACTAAAGCCTAGGGGACTTCTCTCACCCAAGGTGATTTTGAAACACGGTACATGTTAGTAACTCTCATCAACAGATTTCACAAACAGTCATTCTTATAAAAATCTGCAGATCTGGTCCACAAGGACCTAAAGGATGATGAAGAACACATGGTGAGACCCCTGTAGGTGCACTGTACAGGTCTGGATTTTAATGCTGTCCTTTTAATGTGCCAGACCGCATTTCATCTTTCTGGAGCAAGTCATTGTATCTCTGGTCTTTGGCAAGAAAATTGTGCTTCTCCTTAGACAACTCTGAGGCCAAAGACAGAGGTACCGGTCTGGAGAACTACAGAAGATCTTCATTATGATATCTGAAATACTGCTGCTGCTTCTTCCTCTGGTGTCCCATTTTCCATGTGGGATGCTGATGACCAAATGTCCATTAAATCATATGCAAAAAGAAGGAAAACACAAATTTAACTACTACAAGCCAGGAGATTTCCTGATTAGTGGAATCATATCTACATCTAGCACTGTATTTAAACCATATGTCTTCTTTAAGCCTCCAAAGCACGTATTTTACAGGTAATTCTGATGTATACTTAACACTAGTAATTAATTTTATCTTTTCCACTGTCTTCCTTTTAATAGGGTTGATTAGCTGGTATGAATGCTAAAATTTTATGTGTTTTAATTTTAAAATTGACATCTATGATATCAGCATAGTCTACTATTAAAACTATTTAGAGTTTCCAATTGGGATGATTTTGAGCCTGAAGAAAACACTGGAAAGAAAGTTGTCTGTAGTCAATAGGACTATCCTTCTAAAAGCAACATCCAAAGCAGTCCATCACCTGGAAAGGTCTCGTAAATGATTAATACAATCATCTGACATTTTTTTTAAAAAGTGAACAATGAATTTCTGAGAACAGTTCCCACGTTATAATACAGGGAGTGAGCTTTTGATCTGATCCCCTCCTGCTTTTCCCTTCATGAGGACAACCAGAATCCAAAGCCGTTTGTAAGATTGTGAAATCTCCGGGCTAGACTCATAAGACAGTGATCCAATTGATTAGTTATAAATGTCCTTAAAGGAACAGCTTCATATGATGTGATTTTTATGAACTGTTGATGAAACCCCTCCATACCAGGATGAAAACCAACTGCAGTCTCTTATCTTGCAGTATACGGAGCATGAGCTTCTGGCACATCCTGCCCTTCTTCTTTGGCATTCATGAGATCAACCAGAATCCAAGGCTGTTACCAAACATCACCCTGGGCTACAGCATCTACGAGAACTTTTTCAATGCAAGGATAACATCTGAAGTCGTGATGGACTTGCTGTCCACAGGGCAAGAGAAGGTCCCAAACTACAGTTGTGGAAGACTAAATAATCTTCTGGTTGCGCTTGAAGGGACAGATTCAGAGTTCTTTAATTACATGTCAACCATGCTGAGCACCTACAAAATCCCCCAAGTATGAATGAATTTTGAAGCTAATATCATTTTGTAAAGTCTAGTGATAGTCCAGAAGGGGTCAGTTACAGTAATAAATAAAATGCTTAAAAGACACCTGAAACATTATATTTTCTTTTTTTCCAAAGTTTTTATTTATTGTTGAAAGTTATATAAAACATCACACTTTTAAGGGTGCCTTGTTCGGGTCACATTAGGTACCCAATTCATCATGATACAATACAGGATCTCCCCGCCCCCAATTATCAATTATTCTTCCTCTCATAATTACACATATGTTTAAACTTCCTATTATGTCATACATTTCATCTCTAATTCCATTATTATGCATAATTCCATTATTATGCATAATTCAATTTCAACAATGTATCACTACTAATACACAATATTTCTTCATATAATATATTTCTATTTCTAACATTACTATTATTCGCTTTCATTTCTATCCTGTAACCAATGATAGAATGTTTCCCATACCTTATAATTTTCTGATTCATCTTTCTCTTTAATTGCTAAAGTTAACCTGACCATCTCTGCACATTCTAAATTTTTCCTTATAATAGTCTCTTCAGAAGGTATTACCTCACTTTCCCAATTTTGAACAAATATATATTTTTATCAGGCATTCAGATATCTTTTTCTTCACTCAGACATCAGTGAATATCTTGATTTTTAAAAATACAAAGGTCACACAGAGATTTTTCACCTGAACGAACCTTCATCCATAGCTCAGATGTAGTGCTCTCAACCATACTGCACATGAAATTTGCATCTGCTTCACCAACCTTTCTCCTGCCTCTTCTGATCACTGCAGTCACTTGTCTTCAGAAACAAAATCATCTTTTTATCCGTTTTCCAACCAAATCCAAAACAAATGTCAAGGATTGTAATGGAAATAACATGGACAAACACTACTTTAAGAAGGTTTTTCCCCTGGTTGCACTTAAAGACAAGGAGAAAATACCCAGCTGACACATTTTTTTCTGCTGCATTTACATGCATTCTATTTTCACCAGTCTGTGAACAAACTCAAATCAAGTCAAAGTCAAATCAAATATCTCTTTTTCAACAGTCATTCACCAGCCATTACAATAAAAGTATGCAGCAAAAACTGTGTAACACAGCAATTTGTTATTGGGGAAAGGAAAAAAAAAACACAATATAAGACAATAAAACAGTGGATCTAATAAAAAAGTTTTGTACACTTGTATAACTTGGTGAATATATCAGACCACCTGATGTGTGAGTGTACGGTTAGCATCAGAAAAAAAAAATCCCTTGGAGTTCAGCACTTACTTTTGTCCTTAATAGCAAAGCAATCAACCATCTTTTCTTTTTCGTCTTAGATCAACTACGGGCTCATCAGCCACATTCCAGAGCAGAAACACCATTTCCCTTTTTTCTACCGGGTGAGCCCAAAACAAGAACCTCCTCACTTGGCCATTGTCAAGCTGCTCCTGCACTTCCGATGGACGTGGATCGGCCTCATGGCTCCGGACAATGAAAGTGGAGAAAAGTTTAGAAGAACCTTTGTGCCAGAAGCCATAAAGAAAGGCATCTGTGTTTCCTTCTCAGCAAGCTTACCCATGGTTCTTAGAGCAGGGATGGGAAAGCACTTCCTTCAATATTTTAGCGACACTAAAGCAAAAAGTATTGTTTGTCAGTTGGATTCTCAGGCCACATTAACACTAGCAGTGCTAATACAAAACTTTGACAAGACAAAAACCCTGTTTATGGAAAAAGTATGGATTGCTACAGCTTTGTCAGATATCAATATGAGATTGTTTTACCAGCTGGTCAATCTCCAGCATAACCATCTTTTATTATCCTTCTCAACTAAGGCAAAGAAAAGGACACAATATTATGATTTTAATTCACATTACTCTGCAACAGGGAATTTTGGGGAGGCAGCATTTCAGTGCTCTTATTCAATCCCCTTGTTGTCTAAGAAAGCTTGGTATAGATGCCTGGAAAAGGAAACCTGGGAAACCCCACCCCAGGATCTGGTGGAAAGGATCCTGTCCGAGGATGGCTCCAGTATTTCCACAGCAATCCAGATTGTGGCCTGGGTCCTCCATGCTGCCTCTTCCTCCCGAAGGAGTAAGAGGAGGACGCCTGCTGGGGACCACCAGAAACTCCAGATAATACAGCCATGGCAGGTAATGCTTCCTCAACATTTTGCTGATGGTTCCCTTTCAATTCTTTAGTCTTTAAATATTTTATTAGATTATAGAATAAAATACAAAATACAAAATACAAAAGTGCGAAAGCAAATCAGAGGACACAGTGGGAGGAGTAGGGGAAAGAAAAGTGAGTAAAAAGTAAAAAGACTTGTTTGTGTGTTTGTAGGTGTGTGTGTGTGAGAGAGAGAGAAAAGTGTGGACAGAGTGTGGGAGAGACAGTGGGAGTGGGAAAGAAAGGGACAGAGGAATTAGAGAGAGAGAGAAAAATAATCTTCCTACCACATTTAAAGACAAAAGCTCTGGGACAAAGCAGCCCTGTTTTGACTCAGGGTTGAAATGAGGATGTGTAAATAGCAAGTGTGATTCTCCGTGTCTTTTTAGCTCCATCCTTTTCTAAGACACTTACAGATTTACAATTTTTGTGTAAATGACATTTATTTGGATGAGAATGGAATTCCTACTGCCGACTTTGATATCATGGACTGGGCAGTATTTCCCAACAAGACTGCTGCTGGGGTGATAATTGGGAATATTGGAAAAAAAGAAGACTCTTTGGATATCAAAATCTCTGTCCATGAGAGTGCCATTATATGGCCAACGTCTTTTAACCAGGTAACCAAATCTGCCTCTTTCTAAGTTTTATTATTGATCTGTTTCTAACATATCTGTAATGTATTTGAATTTTCTGAGCGGGAAATCCTAGCCAGCCCATTGGTTTAGGGGCTGGGCTAGATTGTATATAAACCCCTGAGTTTCTCCCAGCCGTCGCTGGTTGTCCCACTATGAAATAAAGAGTTTGGTCACACTTGGCTTCCTGAGTCCTCATTCCCTTGCTGGATCTCCGGATCTAGCACTGGCGACGAGGATGGGATTTTGAGGACGAGCCAGCTCGGACTGAC
>JANHFR010478840.1:0-18521 GCA_032468015.1 Mimophis mahfalensis | reverse complement strand
ACGGAGGCTGCCTTTGTCATTCCCGGGGTCATCTTGGGTCTTTGTAATGCGGTCGCTGCGGATGAGGACGATTCGTGAGCCCGTGCTTCATCCAACACAACCGATAGGGTCAGTTCTTGGGCTAGGAGGCGCCTCCTGAGTCGGATGTCGGTGACCCCTTGGATCACTTGCTTGATGAGGCATTCATCGAGGTAGTTTCCGAATTCAGCCAGAGTGGCGGCTGCCCGTAGTGCGGCAATGTAGTCATTTATCGACTTGTCCTCCCTCTGGAAACAGTCTCGGAATTTAATTTTGTGAATGTACTTGGAGGGAGTTGGAGAATAATGCTTTTTGAGCGCTGTCTGCAGGGTTGTCCAGGAGACGGACATTACTGAAGTCGGGGCTACCAGAGCCTTAGCGATGGTATAGAGGGTGCTGCCGCAGTGGGTCAGGAAAAACGCCCTTTTCCTGTCGTCCGATATGCTGCCGAGCTCAGTGGCTTGGAGGGAACACTCAAAACGGTTCATGTAGTCCTCCCATTTTTCCGTCTTCTGCTGGAATGGCGGGGGAGCAGAATAGGTAGCCATGGCGCGGCTTGCTGCTCTGGAACTCACTGGGTCGTGTTGGCTCGTGCCTCAGTATCCCACCTTCGTCGCCAGTGTTAGATCCGAAGATCAGGCGTGAGAATGAGGACTCGGGAAGCCAAGAGTGATTTAACTCAACAGCTCTTTAATACATAGTGAGGTCCCAGCAAACAGCTGGGGAAAACTCTGTTCCTTTTATACTGTTTGGTCCAGCCCATTAGCCAATGGGCTGGCCAGGATTTCCCGCCGAAATAATTCAGATATCTAACACTGAATGTATTTTATGTTACTTTAGTTGTATCTTACGATTCTTCTTGATGAATGTATTTTATGTTATTTTTTCTTCTTGTGCACATTGAGAGCATACACACCAAAGACAAATTCCTTGTGTGTCCAATCACACTTGGCCAATAAAAGAATTCTATTCTATTCAATCTAGACACTTGTCAGAAAAAAGTAGTCAACAAACTTAGTTACATCACCACCTACAGGTCAAAACTAATCCTGAAGCAAAAGTCTTAACATTGTAACCATCTTAAATCTTAAAAATCTTACATCTGAACACAGGAAGAAAGGGATTAAAATGCTGCCTTCCAGGGTAGTTCCAGGTATTTCAAGAAAGAACTCGGAGAATCACTCACCTCTTTTCAGCCTGGCAGATGAGTCCAGCTTGACTGGGTGTACCTGATCAGCTGTGGAGCAAGGTTCACTGGCACACAACAGGTGATGCCCAGGAAATGTGGAATGGGAACCACACTGTCCTGTTTCACCGCTATTGCATTGCTCCAGAGGTGATGAGACAGTAAGAACTTCAAGGCAGCTCAGCTTCCTCACCACATCTCGCAACATTTGCAAGTGGTTGGTGGAAGAAGCACCTTTCCATCCTGGTGTCACTCAGATGTTCTCCAAAGTCATTTTGCTTCATTTGTGCCTGTCTTTGCTGGCTTCATGTTTGTCAACTGAACCAATTTTGCAGAAAATCCACAAGCTTGTATATTGTAGATTGCCTGTTCTAATGCTGTGAACCAGGAATGACGTTGCTACTCAGAGAATGGTCTGTAAAGAATGGTTTCCTTCCTTTTCTCATGGCAGAACGGGATGAGAGTAGTAGCCTAAAAGTGGTTCAGCCTTTGTCTCAGCAAACTGGTTGGTATCTTCCTATATTATAGGCTCTTTTTTTGCTTTCTTTCAATGAAAGGCGCTTATATTGGGCAGGAGAAGAACCATGAGTCACCTCCTTCCCAGGCAGAAGATGAAGGACCACTCTTGGCAGACTTCCAAGATGAATTCCATATGCTGAAGGAACTCCTGACTGAGTATGCTGGCACTGAACAGTTTTTTTCTTCCACTGAGCCTCTCCACCAGAAGACCCCCAAGAAGGGCCTTGGAAGTGTCTCAATCCTGAATCCCCACTTTTATCAAAGAGATTCAGAATCAGTGTGACAAGGGAGCCCAATCCTCAAGGCAGCCATGTCTGTTCAGACCCCATGGGCTCTAAATCACCTAAATGGAAAGAAAAATCCCTTTCATTGAAGAGCCTCTTGCCAATAAATTCAAGGGAAAGCAGACAAAAACAGCATAATGTATCCTGTAAGAGCTGTGCAAAAGGGCAAGCTGCTCCAAACTAAAAAGAGAGCTGATAGAGTCTGTACTACTATTTCATCCATGGGGAACCAGAATGTTCATCTCAGCCTTCACACCCACTATCCAACCTTCATCCCATCATCTGCCTAAGCCACAATCACAGCGTTGGCAAAAATGTCATTACTTCTTTCCCTTCAGGAGAAGATGGAGCAAGAAGCTCAGGAGAGAGAGGTGGCAGCCTACTGGTCTTTGTTGGGCACAGTCACATTTTATTGTAGTGGTCTTGGTCCCTTCTAGCCCTGAGGCTCCAAAAGCTCCAGATTCCCCACCCCCCATCTGTCTGCCCCCCATCTCTGCCTTTGACTGCCCTGGCCACAGACACCCTCACCACCCTGAGCTCGCTGCCCCAGCTGCCCTTCCTTGTCTGAGCTGCTACTGCCCTGCCTAGCTGTAGAATCAGGCTGTGGACGCTGCAAGAAAAGCCCAGAGAGGAAATGCTTCTCCTGAAACAATGCTGCCTCTAATACCCTAAGTTGCCAACAGTAAAATATTTTTCTTTTGGATTAACTTTATGTATGCATTTATATAATGAAATAAGTGTATATGATTGTCTTTTTGGATCTGTCATGTAAAATGTAAAATTCATTGTTTAGAAAGAAATTTAAAAATGTTTATAAGCTCCTACTTAGAAAACCATAACATACTGTATATAGACAAGTAATACAGTGAGTATACAGGTACTCACTGTTAGGAAATTTAGTTTCAAGTTTCCATTCTTTCATGTCCTGCCCTCAGGTGCTTCCGAGAATAGGCTGATCCCCCTTCTCTGTGGCAACCCCTCAAAATTGGAAGAATGCTAGTATGTCACTCTCAACTCCTTTTCTCTAGACTACATATACCCAGTTTCTGCAACCGCTCAACATATGCTTTATTCTCCAGTCCCCAGCGACATTTGTTGCTGTTCTCTGTTTTCTTTCCAATGACTCAACATATTTTTTTGAATCACGGTGACCAAAACTGGGTGCAATATTCCAAATGTGGTCCTACCAGTACAATTTAAAATGGTAGTAATACTTCAGAACTTCTTGATAATATCTATGTGTTGATTCAGCAGGTGCACCACATTGCTGGCTCAGACTTCATTGGGGGTTCACTTGGACAACTTGACCGGTCTCACAATTCCTGCTGTTGAACCAGGTACTACTTATTCTACACTTGGGCATTTGGTTTCCTTGCCTAAGTGTAAGACCTTACTTTTCTCACTGTTGAATTTCACTATGTTGCATAGGGCCCAATGCTCAAGTCTGTCAAGATCCTTCAGGACCTGGAGCCTATCTTTTTAAACTTTGTGTCAGCGTTCCAAGTAATGCACCCATAGAAAACAAACTACAAGGCAGTCAAGTTCCTCAAAGAATATTGGATACATCATTTTGGCACAAACTGGTGAAAGCCGACTCTGAGGTTTCCTGTGGTTTTCACCCAATTAAAAGTAAAAGTTTCCCCCTCCCCACTCCAAGTCATTGGTCACGCTGTCCAATCCATGTGCTGGCTGGTTGCTGGGTTACCAGCTCCTCCTCTGGCCAGTGAGAATGTCCTTGGTTTCCATAGGAAAACTTTATTGGTTTGGCTACAAAACCCCAACTATTTCCCCCCTCTCACTGCTGTGTGGCAACTCTGAAGCCTCCAAGATGGCTTCAGCCAGGCTCACTTCAGGGTTGACACTTTGACTATTAACCCTAGCTTGGTGTCATCTGAAAATTTGATGAGTTCCCCCTTTATCCCCTCATCTAATTCATTTATGAAGATGTTGAAAAGTACTGGGCCTAAGAGAGGACTTTGAGGGACCCCAATGCATGCTTCTCTCCATGTAGAGGACTTGGTGCTGGGTATGCCAAATCACCCAATTGTGAATCCCTCTGGTGGTGGTACTGTCTGTCCTTCCAAGAAGCAGGTTGTGGTTCACTGTGTCAAATGCCTTACTGAAGTCCCAGTATATGATGTCCGCAGCATTTGGTTGATCAGCTAAATTAGTCACTGTGTCAAAGAATGTGATAGGTTTTGTCTGGCATGATCCAAAGTGACTTTGGGCCAATTCATTTGTAAACCCCAATCTGCTTTTCAGAATTGCTGTATCTGGAGAAAATGAGAGAAGGGAATGTACACCAGCTGGAAATTCTTGACAGAAAGTCAGGATAGAAATGGAATAAAGGAATCAATGCAGGTAGTCCTCCACTTTCAACTGTAATTGAGCCTGTAATTACAGTCACATACCCTGAGGGTCATAAAGTGGATCATCATGGCACTTGACCATTTTTACAACTTCTGTTGTGCTGTTCGTTAAGTGAATGTGGCAGTCCTAAAGCAAACAGCATGGTCATTAAGCAAGTCCCTTGTTCACTATGTGATATTTTTTGCAGGAAACTGAAAGTCATGATTCCAGCAAAAACGTTGTTAATCTCTGTAATGTGACCATGGAAAGCTGCAGACAGCCGTAAATGTGGACTGGTTGTGCAGGGCCCAAAGTACAGTCATATGATCATGAGGGGAGGGTAGTCCTCTGAACTGTGAATCTGGGTCACAGGTAGCTCTGGGCTCTATCGTACTTTTGAATGGTCACTAAGTGACAGTCATAAGTTGAGAACTATCAGCAAAGACTTCAAGGATCAGGATGTACTTTTACTTTTATATAATAATAAGCACTAGCCATTTCTAAATAAAAAAAAAACAATCTAAAAGCAAAACCCAAAATCAAATACATTTTTTCCCACCTCACGTTTTTTGCCAAATCTGGCTCTAGGTTCTGCCTTGTTCTACACCCTTTTCCAATAAGCAAGAGAGTCAGAAAATCATTTAAAAGCATTTTATTACAGTACTTTAATAAAGCGGAGGCTCCCTATGAAAAGGGAGAACATCCCTAAAATGGTTTACATTGGTTTTTATATTAGCACAGAAAAGAACATACTTATCCGGTGCAACAGTACTACAAAAATCATATTTCAACTATTACAAAGTCCATCAAAGTACAAGTTCAAAAGTGGTTTCTAAGTAGAAACAAAATTAATTATCTTTTCTTTAATCAAAGCAGTCAGTTTAGTGTCTTTGTTAACTCCATCAACTTTTGCAGCCATTCATCCATTGTGGGAAGTATCTTTCCATTTTTGTCCGTAGAGTATTCTTCTTCCATCAGCATATATAACATCAAAGTTCCATTTTTTCAAGTTCTTTATCCATTAAGCCTAATCTAAAGTCTCTGAATTTATCTTTATATTCACTTTAAGAATCTTGTAATTAGGATGAGTCCTATTCCAACACTTTGCTTTTTGACATGTCTACCATAAATGGTAAAAAATTCCTTCTTTACATTTACATTTCCAACATTCATCTGAAATACCTTTATGCATTCTTGATAATTTGTTCCATGTTAGAAACCATACAATTTCTATAAAAAAATTCTTTTAAACTATAAGGTAAATTTTAAACTTTTCGTACATGTTTTCCCATTGTTCAAGCATTGCATTACATCCAAAATACTTTCTCCAGTGAATCATGCAATGCTTTACATGTTCAGTCTCCAAGTCCAGTTTCAATAGCAATTTATAAATCTTAGCAATAATTTATTTATTTTATTTATTTGACTTGTATACCGCCCTATTCCTACTGGACTCAGGGCGGTGTACAGGGTATTGAAAACAGAAAGTACAAAAATTTAAAAGAATTAAATAAACATGCCCTAACAAACAAGTAAAAACCCTCAATCCAGGCCAGCTAATGCGAAGAGCCAGGTCTTCAACTCCTTGCAGAAGGAGCGAAGGTCAGGGGTCGTTCAGAGCTCCAATGGCAGCTGGTTCCATAGGGTGGGAGCTCCAGTGGAAAATGCTCTCCCCCTGGGTGCCGCCCGCCGACATTCTGAAACTGGCGGCACCTGAAGAAGGCCCTCCCTATGTGAGCGGACCAGGCGATGGACAGATGTCGCTGGTAGCAGGTGTCCCCTCAAATAATATGCTCATACTACTAGGCAATAGAATTTCCAAGTCTTTTTTTCTTGCAAAAACAAATCCTTAGCTTTTGTACTTAATTTAAATCTTTTTTCAACTGTAAATATGTAAACCAATGGCAAACACCTCCTTTTAATTCAAACTTCTCATTAGATTTGAGAATAGGGTCACCATAACTGAAAAAAAATTATTTGACCATAAATCTCCCAGTCACGCCTCACCACCATTTCCTTTCTTTAAAAAAAGCTTCCTGGGGCAACATCCAAAGAGATATCTTTGCAGCAAACCTTGCTTTATGTTTATTCCAAACTCTTGAGATGCCACATCTAACGAAGTGATTGTTGAAACCAACATTTACTTTAACCTTATCATACCGTGAATTGGTGTGCCATGCAAATCTTAATTCCTGGCCTTCCGGTTCTTGTAAATTCTTATTTGGAGAGTCAACCACTCTTTCAGCCAGACCAAACAACAGGCATTGAAGTACATTTTTAAACCTGGTATTTCCAAACCATCTCTTCCCCTAACATCTTGCAATAATATACTTCTAATTTTGGGGTTTCTTTCCCACTTGCCATGTAAACTTAGAGATATCCATCCGACATTGTTTAAATGAAATATCAGTTATAAGAGTCTGAAACGCAAAAAGCATTTTTGGTAAGAGATTCCTCTTAATTTCAGAGATTCTACCGAATAAAGATAGTTGCCTTTTATCTTATCTTAACAAGTCTTTTTAAATATCATTCCAAAGTGGGACATAATTATTTTGAAAAAGTTTAGAATTTGCATTATCAAAGTGATCCCCAGGTATTTCATCTTTTTCTGCACCTTTAAAACCCTTTTCATCAATATTTCATAGTTCTGAGAGATCATATTCTTAATAAGCGCTGTTTTTTGTTTATATTAAAACCTGCTATAGGTCCAAACTAATTTAGTTTCTTCATCAAATATTCTATACTGATTTTTGGGCCTTACAAAAACATAACTAAAAGAAAAGTTCTCAGTTTGTAAACTGTTGTTTTTCAATATTTATATGTTTTCTCATCTTGCCTGATATCCTTACGCAAAACTTCTAACATCAATATCAATAGCAGGGGAGATAAGCAGCATCCTTGCCTCATACCCTTTTGGATTTTACATGGCTTAGTTAAGTCTCCATTAATAATACTCTTTGCTTGCTGTGACATATGAATTGCTTTGGCCCCTTTAATAAATTGCTTTGGCCCCTGTATGTATTATCATGTAAAATAAAAAGTTGAGGTTGTACGTTATTACCTTATTCTACTGATTCCAAATGAGTCGGAAGTTGTAATGGATGCAGTAGTGAAAATGTTGAGTTGGTCAGTTGAAATAATTCAGACCTGCAATATATAGATGAAACCTTCAGTGACTTTAATTCAGCTCTATCTGCTCCGTGACTCAACTCAACTCAAACGGTCCCAGCCAGCCCTTTTTATACTCTTTGGAGCCAGCTAACGACCGATACAAGGAAAGGCGGGCTACACACAGATTGGCCTGTGGTTTAAATTACAAATAGAAAGTAACATTCCATACAGATACATTTAAATTAGGTGCCTAAACATAACAATTCCCCTCTATTGATAGGTCTCGCGATGTAGTGGCTGTTAGGGTTTGACAGCTTGGACATAACATCCCTTCCCCCTTAGAGTGCAAAGTAATCCTTCCAATGTCTTGGAGGCCCACACTCTCTTTTTGACTGCCGGGGAGGGTTGACATCCCTTTCTGCACTTGGCTCTGTTGCTGGGAAAGCCACTGGCTCTAATCTAGCTGGCTCTGCAGCCTTGGATTGCTCCACATTCAGTTGCTCTTGTTCGTGTGTTTCAATTGGCTCAGTCACCTGTTTATTTCCAAACCCCAGCTCACTGTTCTGCCCATTTTCCTGTCCCATGTTTTCTCCAGTCACTCGATGCCTCAATTGATCGGCATGTCACCTCCAGACTTGCCCTAAGTCTGTTTGTACTCTATAAGATACAGGGCCAGTTTGCTCCACTATGCTTCCCTCTGTCCAGGCTGGACCTATGGACCGGTTGGCCCACTGCAAAACTCTTTGACAATGCCACCCCTATATTTGTACCTCTATCTTCCCATCGTCCCGGGTCTAGCTTGTCTAATAGAGTGGCTGGTTTTCTTCGCATAAGCAATTCTGCGGGTGACTGACCCAATGCCAAAGGCGTAACCCTGTAAGTTAGGAGGAATTGGCATAAATGTAGTTCCAAATCTCCTGGCCCCAAGCGCCTGAGTGCTTCCTTTGTGGTCCTCACTTGTCTCTCTACTTGGCCATTCGTTGCCGGATGAAATGGGGCAGAAGTTATGTGCCTGATTGCATTTCTCTTTAAGAAATCCTGAAACACTGCTGATGTGAACGTAGAAGCATTGTCAGTGACTAACACATCTGGCAGCCCAAAAGTACTAAATAGTTGCCTTAACTTTCTTACAGTGATGGGTGAGGTCATTCCTGTGACTGGAATGACTTTTAGCCATTTTGAATATGCATCTACAGCTAGTAAAAATATTGTTCCCTTGAATGGACCTGTGAAATCCACATGGACCCTAGACCATGCCCCCCTTGCAGCATCCCACTCCCTGTATGGGAGCTGGGTCTCCTCAGGCCCTGATGCTTGGCATTCTGCACAACGCCCTATCCATTTTTCTACATCTAAATCCAACCTGGGCCACCAAAAATAACTTCGTGCCAATGCCTTGGATTTCACAATCCCCGGGTGGCTGATGTGTAAGGTCCGCAATATTCTCTTCTTCAAGACTTCTGGTATCACAATTCGCTGGCCCCATAGCAAGCAACCATGCTCTAAGGAGACCTCACTCCTTTTTTTATTAAAAACCTTGAATTCGCCTGATGGGAGTTTGACCGGCCATCCCTTCTGCACCCAAGTGCACACCCTGGCCAGCACCGGGTCCTTGCCTGGCTCCCTGGCTATATCCACCGCTGTGACGTGGGGGCTTGGTAATGCTTCTATCAATAGAACTTGATGCCCTGGCCCATCTGGGTCTTCAGGAGGAATGGGGGATCTGGACAATGCATCCGCATGACTGATAGCCACCCCAGGGTGATGCTTTAAACTAAAATCGTATGCTTGCAAAAACATTGCCCAGCATAGCATTCGGGTGACAGAATTTGAGGGGTCTGTTTCCTTTGTACAAAAATGCCTAGGAGGAGTTTTTGGTCTGATACTATTGTAAATTTGCGCCCATAAATATAATTGTGGAACTTCCTTGTCCCTGCAATTATAGCCAGCGCTTCTCTGTCTATCTGTGCATAGTTTCTCTCAGTCTTGGTCAATGATCTGGAGTAAAATGCTATGGGTGCCTCTTTCCCATTTCCCAAATCGTGGCACAGCACAGCCCCAATGCCTACTTGGGACGCATCGCATACCAACAATACGGGTTTTCTAGGGTTGAAATGGGTCAGAACAGCTTCAGCCCTCAGTTCTTTGCCTGCAAATCTTTGTTATGTGCTCCCGTTTGTCACAGCTATGGCACTCAGCGTTCTTAAATGGGCATTTAGCACACGCATGGCAGTTTCCACACCCTTCACATGGGCCGATGGATTCCTTATGGCCCCTGCCATTCTTCCTTTGGACCTTCCCCACGTCATCCTCAGCCTCACTGGAGTCGGTAGCTGAATCTGGGCCTTCCTGTTTTTGTACAGCTAATTCCTGGCACTTGCCCCAGCAGTCATCTTCTGAAAAACCTTGACCCCCAAATCTGCAGCTTCTGATGCGAGGGCCTCCTTCAGAACTTCTGCAAATGATAGGGTGTCCTGCTTCAAAAGCCGCTTTTGTGCTGCCTCATCCTTCAACCCCAGAAGTAAACGGTCCCGTACGGCTTCCTCCAGGTCGCACCATTGATGGAGCAGCCACTAAACGAAGCACTGCTGCGCAGTCAGCCACAGATTCTCCTGGCTGTTGGTCTCGGCTATGGAATGCCAGACGCACTGGAAAGATGGATACTGTGGGTTTGAAATGATTTTGCAGCGTATCCAAGATGTCTGTCAGGAGCACAGTTGTGATGTCCCTGGGAAGCAGCAGGTTGACCACCAACTCCAGGGTGGGCAGGCCGCAGTGGGCGAGAAAATGCTTTTTGTCGTTCTTTGCCATCAATTAGTTTGGCAACCAAAAAGTTGGTGAATTGAAGTTCGTTAGAGCTTCCATTTGTCTGGCTGTGAGACGTAGAATGCCCCAAAAGTGGGAGAGTGGGAACTCATCCCCCATTGGCCCGTGGTTTAAATTACAAATAGAAAGTAACATTCCGTACAGATACATTTAAATTAGGTGCCTAAACATAACAATTCCCCTCTACTGATAGGTCTTGCAATGTTGAGGCTGTTAGGATTTGACATCTTGGACATAACAGAAAACCAGCAGTGGGAATTTTTTTAAGATTTGCAAGATTGTTAATAAAGTTCTTTTTGCTGAAATTCTGTTTTCTTCATCTTGCCTTAAATGGGTGGCATATAACTGAGGACATATAAATGACCCAAAGATACAAGAAAGTAGTAGCTGGAAGGTATCACCTTTCCTGTCTCTTGTCAATCCGTCAGTGGAGTCTGTGGAATTTCAGGGTCTTTGATCCTTCCTCCTACCTGGGGAGAGGATGGTCCAGTCAGCAACAGTCAAAGAAAGCAGGTGGGTTCCAGATACCACGTTCATTCCCGTCCCAAGTTGCTGCATGGCCTAAGAAGAGAGACAAACCACATGGCAAAAAGCAGTATCAACCATATGCTCGAAAGAGGAAAACTCCAGATTTGTAGAAACTCAAGCATCTCTTAGTCCAACCCTCCACACCACCAACCTGCTGTAGCATAATACAATTGACCACAGTTTCCATCTGCTCCACAACACTCTTAGTCTCGGTGCCATCTTTGAACATCAAAGGTGATCAGTAGCAGAGATGCCCTTTCTTCAAGTCAGTGATATTCCATAGATCTAAAAGCAAAAACATCAGAATTTACTGTATTTTAAGGTCAGAAGAGTAGAACAGAGGAAATGCAAAAATTATTTTTAATAACTGAAAGTTGTATATGGGAGAAATGAAAGGACTTTCCTTGAGATAGAGTGGAAGTCCTTTTCATCGATTGTTCATCCTTGGCTATACGGCGGCGGGGAGGAAGAAGTCACAGGTCCTCTACTGTTATGTCACCTTGTTAATTGAAATGCCCAACTCCTGATGCAGTACGCAAGCCTGGCCCACAAGGATTAACCCTGCAACCATCTCCACCCACAACTCTTCCTTACCTAGACTCCGCCCTCCTGGTACTTAAGGTCCTGCACCTGGGTCTGCCTCTTCATCTTGCAAAGACCTGCAATGGAAATAGATTCAGTGTGCATGCATGTTAAGCTTTTTAAAATTTATTTTACAATAAAGAGCTTTATACTAATGCATACTTCATCCTGAGAGTTATTGGGCTAGATCCATCCCTAACACACCTGCATGGGGAAAGAAAGTGAAAAAGATGAAGGAAAGACAGTGGTAAATAGAAGGGAAACCTTTCCTCATCAACAAAATGAGAACACCTGAAGGATACAGAGATGTTGCAATTTGATCTCTTGGCTACACTGCTAGAAACCAGAAACCGGTCATCCTCAAATTACAACAGTTACATCAACATTGTCCAGAACTTTGGTCAAATTTTAAGATTGTTATAATAATTGCTAAGTGAATCCCCTGGTCCTAAAGCAGATAATGTGGTCATGAGTCTAAATCCAGATTATCCAAAGATCAGCTTTGTGATCTCTCTTTTTTGCCAAGAAAGCAACGAAGAACATTGCAGAATATGGTGACATAATCACAAGACGCTACAACTGCTCGTAAGTGTGGAGTGATGGCCAAGTGCCCAAAATGCAGTCAAAGGACTGCAGGGTTGGTGCAGCAATTGTAGCTTTCATGATGGGTCATAAGTACATTTTTTTCCAGTGTGTCTGAAGTTTGAACAGTCATTAAGTGACCAGTTGAATGTTGAGGAGTACCTGAACCCCACTTGGTATACAATGCGGGGGCTTGTTGTCTTTCATGGGAAGATTCCTTCACACACAGAGACACCTTAATGTTTCAGAAGAAAGTTACCTTCATTAATGAATCTGTCCTCGTTTTCAACCAGCGCAATTTCCACTTGAAATTGTGGAAACGCCTGCTGAGCTTCGGTGACCTGGAAGAGACACAAAGAAGTCCATTGTACTGTGGCCAAATTGTCTGGCAGAGCCATTCTCCATCTTCCCTTGGGCCCATCAATACAAGTATTAGCAGCAAGACATCCCGTCCAGGGATTTCCTACTGTGCCATCAGGTGGAACAAAAGGGAAAAGGACCCCTGCCTCCATGCCCTTTCCTCCCAAAAGAGAGGTTTTATGAGAATGGGGCTCCCAAAAATATTGGTGGACCCCAAGTTTAAAATACCTTTTTCATTTTTCTACATACGTTGATCCTAGTTTGATGGGTTGCACAGTAGAGTAGCTGGTTCCAGGCAGACAAGAAGTATTGCCAGTTGTGTTCCTCAAACCACTGTGGAATTGTGACAAAAAAGATACCTTTCATTGGAACTTCCTATTCTCAGGAATCTTGTGGTCAAAACACATACATACAATTTAGGGCACATTCTTTAGGCCTCTGGAGCCGCCCTCTCCCTCTATGGTTACTTCCGGTTCTTAAATACCACTCTTTGGAAGGAGGAAACTTTGGGATGACATTTCAAGCAAAAGGCCCTATAAACCCTTTTTGTCTCTCATCTGCAATTCTGGACATGGAACATTACAGTTAAAGAGGCCTCTTCATGAAGAGGTCCCTGCACGAAGGGAAACAGCTCTTGTGACAAACCAAATTCCCATGCTACTTGATGTCTATCCTCAAGAACAATCCCCCACTTAGATATTTCCTAGTGAAGCATTTCACTGGAGTTCTGACATCTGATTCTGTGAATGTTTCCACAGGTCCAATTTTCCTTCAACCTCCCCTGGGACTTAAATGCCCTTGCCTTCAAAATAAAAATGAAATATTCCATTGTTGCGGCCTGCTGAAGAAGGCCTCAGAGTATGAGGCCAAATGCCACCTCCAGCAACTTCTCTCCCTGAAATGAAAGACAGAGATGATGCCGTGTGGAACATTTTCCCAGCTGTTCCAATACCAAAAAGGAAGTCCCAGAAAGGTTGCTGGGTTGCTGGTACCTCTGAAACATTCTTGTTGGAATAATTTGTATTTGATTTTCTTATTAGAGGTTGATGGAACGTTCTCACTCTGTATAGCACAACAAATAATGCCAGTCAGATTGTACAACAAAGGCTTTTATAGTACAAATAAAGTACTAAATATATTCACACTGAATACCTTGTCAGACTATTCCAGTCTCTCTAGATATCACTTCAGATTAGCAACTTCCTATGAAGTTGGAGTCCTAGGCCCTATGCTATACTATAGCTAACCACACGTGTCACAGCTCTCCAGGGACTTACAAGGACTGAGGTAAACTGCCACTGGGCAGTCCCTTATATACCCTCTGATGTCAGTTGGCCACTGACATCAGAACCGGAGGGAAATTCAAAGCTCCATGGTCTTCTCTGATTGGCCCTCTCTGTCTCCAGTGCTCTTTTGTAATGCCCAGCAATACTCCAGCAGATTTTTCTGCTGACAATTCTTGTCTCCTATTTCCACAGAGGACAACCAAATGAACTCAAAGATCTCCAGGAAATGAGACTCAATGCATGGGTCCATGGCTGGGGGAACCTTTGATTTCAAGCAAAGGTTCCCCCTTCAATCAAAGGAAAGAAGAAACATCAGTGCCCATATTAGTGAATAGCCCTCAGGTTCATATTTCCCAACAGAATAGCAGGCAAAAGAAAGAAAAAGCTGGCTTGATGTCATAAATGGCAAGTAATGCAGCTAGTCCTGCTGTGAAGCTGCTTGAATGGTTGTCCTCCATCAGAGCCTGGCAGGAAACAAGTGGAGAGAAGCAGAGAAGGGAAAGTCAGCCAGGCTGCTCCAGCCCACCCCTTCCTCTTCCCAGCCCCTTTTGACCTGCTCATCTGCTCCATCTTCCCTGTCAGTAGAAAGGAAACTTAACCCCAGGTTAAAGACCCTTTGCACAGGCCACATTTTGAGAGTCCAGGGGCAGCTTATCTCCCCTCCCTCTACTGCTCCTGTCTCTCCGTCCTGATTTGCTTGCCTCCAATTGCCTCCTGCCTTCTTTCTTACCAAGACAGCCGGGCTGTAGAGGTCCTTGTTTCTTGGCTCTGGGATTGTCATTTGCCCGCTCTGCTTCAGCTGAAACAGAGTGGCGATGGGAGAAGGGCCCTGAATGATGCTGTGCTCCTGTTGTAACTGAAAAGAGTCAGGCTGTAAGTCGGGGAAGCTGTGAGATGTCTTGCCCCCAGGGTCCCCCCAGTTTTCCCTTTCAGAAGGGAAAGTTGAAACACTTCTAAATCTCTCTCCATCCCGGTGAATATTTTGCATCCCACTGAGACTGGGATTCACAGCTGGCAGAAAAGCTTAGCTAAGGGACCCTCTAATTCCAAGAGGTGCCTACTGGTTGGTCTGTCTTCATCCACTCCTGGACCTCTTCCCATAATTTCTGGCTCCTCTGTCGGTCTCTTCTATGGCAGGCGGACTGATGTGTTATATTCTCTTCTTTTTGATGTCTTTTTTTAATGAAGGGAATCTTTCTTTCTTTTTCTTTTCACTGTAATATATCTTTTATTTTTATTCAGTAACAATAACAATAGTGTAACAAAATAGCTTTAACTAAATTTCTCTTTGTATTACCTTATTCATGCTTCTGTTAATTATATCAACATGTTTATAATTGTCAAACCTCTTTGTATTTAGTTCATACATAGCCATAATCTTTCTTCGCCTAGTTTCTACTTCTTATCTGTAACCACTCATAAAATCTGTTCCATGTTAAGTAATATTCTGTGTCTTCTTTATTTTTAATGTCAATCTATCCATCTCTGCACAGTCTAGTATTTTCTGATTACATCCTCACCTGCTGGGGTGTTCTCATTTTCCCAATATTGTGCAAATACAATCTTTGCAGCTGGCAATACATGCAAAACTAAACATACAGTCCCTTTATCATACTCTTCTGGCATTATACGCAACAAACATATTTCTGGTTGCAAATCTATGTGTTGCTTAGTCATCTTTTCCAACCTTGTGTGTATTTTCATCCAATATTTTCTTGCTTTCATACAGGTCCACCACATATGGTAATAAGTACCTGGGGTTTATTACACTTTCAACATTTGGTGGGCATGTTGCCAAACATTTTTGCCAATCTTGCTGGTGGCAGATGCCACCTGTAAAACGTTTTATGAAGATTTTCCTTATATGCAGTAGCCATTCTCAGTTTATAGTTCCTATCCCACAGTTTTTGCTATTTATCTAGTTCTATAGTATAAGAAAAAAAAATGCCCATACAATCATTGTTTCTTTGACTTGTTCCTCTTCCATTTTATAACTTAACTTTAGCTGATGACTCGGCTTTGCCTGGGTATAGCGGGGCCTGGCTAACTCATCCTGCTGCCTCCTCCATTGCCTCCCCCATTCTTGGTTGGCCCCACTGGGCCCAAACTTGTCCCACCTCCTCCTCCACCCTGGGAATCAGTCTGGACGCAGAAGGGGAAATTCCATAGCAAAGGGGTGTGCTCCATAGCGTCCTCATCCTCCAAGCGCCCACGCTTACCTTCCCCAACTCCAGCTGTAGGTAGGAAACTTGCAGAGGACCCAGTGCCAAACCCCCTTGCCCTACAGAGCCAATCAGCTGTTCTGGGCACCCTAATTGGGAGCACCGGATCCAGCGTCAAACCCTGTTACCTCGTGACGCCTTCAGCCGGGTGTCCTCCTCGCAGCCTTGGCCAGGATGGAGGGGAGACGGCTGGGCAGCAAAGGCCATTGCCTCCCCAGCCATTGTTCATACAATTCCCAGTGTTCTTTGCCCAGTTTGCATGCCTAGCCTCTTAACCCTCTTGCACATGCTCAGTACACCTTGCCAGTGAAATGTCGGTTGGGGCATCCACTTTGGCAACCTTTTTTGGGGGGGGGGGGAGGCTAAAGGCATTTGTGACAAACCACCACCACCACCCCCCGCCCAGTGTTTGTCTCCAGAGTGTGAGGTATGTGCCTAGCAAGTTTGGTACAGGTTGGTGTAGGGGTGGAAGAGCCTATTCGGGACATACCCAGAAACACCGACACAAAACACTTCTCTTTTGTAGATATAGATAAGTAGTTATATATATATTTAATCAGTTTTTCATCTGTCCCTAATAATATCTTGTCAAGTATTGTTGGTTCTTTATAGAAACCCCATGTATCTGCATCTTTCTCATATCTTGTTTGTATTTGCAAATGTGGCCACCATGCAAAATCTACCCCTTGATTTTGTAATTGTTGTCTAGTTTTAAGTTCACCATCCTCATTTAAGATGTCTTTATAAAGTAGAATTTTTTCCACGTTAATAAGATTTGGGTGTATCAGTGCTTCCATTGTGGAAAGCCAACTGGTATTTTCATGTAGTTTTGTAATTTGATTTTTCCCCATACCTGAAGTAAAGCATTCCTCACATAATGTCTTTGAAAATATCTATGTATCGTATTCCTTCCATACCATAAGGAAGCGTGCCATCCTAATTGGAGATCATGTCACTTCAATAATAATAATCTTCTATGTTTCAAGTTTATCCATTCCTTTACCCATGTAAGTGCAGATGCCTGATAATATAACTCCCAATCTGGTAATCCAAAAACCCCATTGCTTTTAAATTCCTGTAACTATTTCAATTTTATTCTAGTTTTTTTCCCCTTGCCAAATATACTTCAAGATTGTTTTATTTAGTCCCCCAAAATATTTTTTCTCAATTCTTGTCAGTATTGTTTGAAATAAAAAGAGTAGTTTTGGAAATATATTCATTTTTATGGTTGCTATCCATCCTGACAACAATAGTTGTAGGTTCTTCCATTTCTCCAGATCCAATTTAATTTGTTGCATTAATTTTGTATAGTTATCATCTTTAATTGTTGCGGATCTTGCTGTTAACTGAATGCATAGATATTTAACTTTCTTTACTATCTGAAGCTCTATTTTCTCTCTCAGTTCTTGTTTTTAGTTTATCTGTAAGATTTTTTAGCTATCATTTTAGTTTTTTCTTTATTTATTTTTTATCCTGCCACTTCTCCATATTCCTCAATTTTCCCCATCAGTTTAGGACCAGTTTCCAATGGTTGTATGAATATTGTGAGTACCAAAATGGCCTCTTGGGGGCTTAGCTTATGGCATGGGCCAGAGCACACCCTGTGTCTTACCATGAGCTAACAATCCTGGTTTTTTTAGGGGGGTTCCAGATGGCCTTACAGTGTTCCTATGATCTAACTCTTTTCCCATGGGAAACACTCTTAGAATGCTGCGTTATCTTCTGGGTGCAAACTGGCCTCTATACTCCCTCTGTTACTAGGGGAACAAGATCTTTTCCCAGCCTTTGGATGACCTATCTATGATGTAATGCTTTATTGTGTAACCACCTTTGCCATTGGTCCAATAAAGTGGGAGGGAGCAAAGAGCAAAGTTACTTCTTCACTACACTTCCTGGTTTCACCACTTTTACTTTGATTCTCACTTTACTTCTCGGTCCTCCATCTTTGGGTCTTTACTCTCACCTCTTTGCTTCTGATGCTCTCCTCCTGGAAAACTGCAAAGCCTGTTGTGTTTGTGATAGTGTGAATTTCTCACAAATGGTTCTTCTAATATAAAGACTAGATCATTAACAAATGCTTGTATTTTGTATTTGTCTTTTTTAATCTCCATTCCTTTTATTTCTTGGTCTTGTCTAATATCTCTAATCAGAACTTCTAATGTTAATATGAATAGTAATGGGGATAGTGGACAGCCTTGTCTTGTGCCTATTTTATACAGAAGTTTTCTGTCACATCTCCATTCACTATCACTTTTGCTCTCTAGTATGTGTAGATTGCCTTTATCGTATATGTGAACTTTTCCCCAAAGTCCATACATTTTAATTGCTGCAACATAAATTGCCAATTTACATTATCAAATGCTTTCTGAGCATCCAAAAAGATTAATGCTAGTTATTTTTCACTATATACTTCATAGTACTCCAATGTATCCAGTAATACTGGTGACAATAATTTGGGGTGGTTCACTGAACTGGCAAAAACTACCCCCGGCTGGCTCCGCCCACCTACCCCTGCCCCTTCCCTTTCCTTTTTTTAAGCTCATCTGATTCGCAAGGCAGAACTAGTAGCCATGCAAATCAGCTGAGCTCCGGCTTTTGAAGCACAGGAAACACACTGTTCCCATCCATTTCTGCTCTCCGGAGCAGCAGAGGCTGTTTCTCCGGGCTC
>JANHFR010461551.1:0-11359 GCA_032468015.1 Mimophis mahfalensis | reverse complement strand
GGTGGGTAAAATGAGGACCCAGATTGTTGGGGGCAAGAGGCTGACTCTGTAAACCACTTAGAGAGGGTTGAAAGCCCCGATAAGCGGTATATAAATCAAATGCTATTGCTACTGCTATTATTAAGAACAGGAGAGGGAACCGGGATGCTCAGCTTTAAGCAAGGTTGAAGAACTGCTGGTTGATTCGATGTCCAAAGCACTGGGATCAACTAGAAACCAAGAACAACGATCCCTCAAGTGTTTGTACTTCTACACAGTGCAAGGTAAGAGGACTACTGTTTTTCCTTGATAACTCAACAATGACTAAGTGGTGCTAAGATCATCACTCAATCAATCAGAATAGAACTGGAAGGTGCACTGGAGGTCTTCTAGTCTAACCCCCTGCTCAAGCAGGAGACCCTTTACCATTTCAGACAAGCGGCTGCCCAGTCTCTTCTCAAAAACCTCCAGTGTTGAAGCACCCAAGTCCCACTGGTTCATTGTCCTCCCTGTCAGGAAATTTCTCCTTAATTCCAGGTTGCTTCTCTCCCTGATTAGTTTCCATCCATTGCTTCTTGTCTTGCCTTCTGGGGCTTTGGAAAAGCTGTAAAGCTAAGATGCCCCATCAAAGAAAAACAAAGCAAACCACGTTTGTCTTTTCCTTCCCTCCCAACCCCCCTTTGTGTAATAAAAATAGATCGAAATCATTCCAAAGTCAGGAGGCAATGGCCAAGCATTGCTAAAAACTTTTGTCAAGAAAAGTGCAGAGACTTGCCCTGGCAGCCTCTGGGAATCTGATACAATTGAATAAGGGGGAAAAACCCCAAGAATATTAAAATCCAGAATTTAGGGACATGTTGATTCAAGAGTTGTGGGTGCTCCATCATGGGACTTTTCAAGAAGAGCTTGAATGGCCATTTGTCCAGAGTGGTATGAAGGGTCTCCTGCTTGAGCAGGGGCTAGAAGATCTCCAGTCTATTCTGTAATGCATCTTTCCAGAAAGCTTATTCTTTTTTCTTCAGACTCTCTTTTTTTATTATTTCATTTTAAAGGGTAGCATCAAAATCAGTTAACACCTTGCTTGCAAGTGGGTGTTCGTTAGCATAAAACGAAGCTTCAGGAGGAGGTCTCCATCTGCCAAACATTGTATATTCTCACATTTCATTGCCTGCTAGAAACAATAAAACTACTTTAGGGCATTTGCTAAAAAACCAGGAGACAAACCTTCTTGGCTTGTCATTCTCCGTTTGGAGATCAGGATGGCCTTCAGCCTTTTGACCTTGTGTTAAGGCCTTGAACATCTGGTTCTGTGTCCAGGACCTGGGACCCCAAAGTGTGCAGGGCCCCATTTCCTGGCTGTATTATCATCTATGAATATATTTTTTTTCTTAGTTGCTTTATATATTTATTTTTGGCCTTTACATACTTACCGTATTTTTAACTTAAGGATATTTATCTATGTAGTAAGGCTGTGTTGCTATTATCTTTCTCATATATCCTATTACCTTCTCCTATTGGTATCTTAGGATTAATCCATTTGTTGTTCGTCTATTATGATTTATGATTGTATCTTATGATTTATGATTTATCACTTTGTGATTTGTATGTTCAATGAGAGCTTATGCACTGGAGGTAGATTCCTAGTGTGTGCAATCACACTTGGCCAATTAAGAATTGAATTCTATTTCTATTCTGTTCTGTTCTACTCTTTTCTTTACTAGCTGATTACCCAGCTTTGCCCAGGTATAGTCGTCTGGAGAAGCCTCTGAGGGACACGTCTGTAAACTGTAGATTAGTATCTCTATGGTTCCATGCTCACCCGCCAGCCAGCCAGCCACACACAGTTTTATATATATAGATTCTATCCCTATCCCTATCCCTATCCCGATCGTATCCTATTCTATCCATTTTTGTATCATATTGTAATTGTTTTAATTATTCAGCATTATTCTCTTCCCAGTCATTTGTTTTGAGATGGGTGGCTATAGAAAATAAATAAATGCATAAACAAAAAGCTGGAAGCTCAGTTGGAAGAAGTTCAATTTTCAAAAAAAAAAATTATGACTTTTCTTGCCACAGTTGTTAAGTGAAGTACTGCAATTGTTATGTGAGGAACACCGTTGTTAAGTGAATCTAGCTTCCCCATTGGCTTTACTTGCCAGAAAGTTGCAAAAGATGATCACATGATCCCTGGATACAGCAACCATCATAAACATAAGTCAGCTGCCTTATGTTCCCTTTGATCATGTGACCATGGGGAATTTTGATCATGTGACCACGGGGATACTGCAACACTCATAAATGTGGAAAATGGACGTTTTGGTCAGTGATTTTTGTAACTTTGAATGGTCACTCATTGATTTGTGGTAAGTCAAGGACTTCCTGTATTTCACAAACGGGACTCATAGTGTACATTGACTCTCCCTGACTTATTGGCCAGACAGAAGTACTTGGGGACAAGCCATCCTTCAGCCAGCTAACCTAATTTGATTTTTTTTTCAATATAGCAAGAGCTGTGGTGGTGCAATGTTCAGAATGCAGTCCTGCAGGCTTCTTCTGCTGACTGCCAGCTTCCAGCAGTTCGACAGTTCAGTTCTCACCGGCTCAAGGTTGACTCAGCTTCCATCCTTTCAAGGTCAGTAAAATGTGGACCTAGACTGTTAGGAGGCCATATGCTGTCTCTGTAAACTGATTCGGTTGTAAAGCACTGTGAAGCAGTATGTAAGTCTAAGTGCTATTGCTATTGTTATAGCCATATACAGTAGAGTACAAACCCATTTCTAAGAGACCAAAACACCATGAAAAGTCTCACCGTCACAAAGGCAGAATTGCTTCTGCAGCTTCAGAGGAATGGACGTATTAGTTCAACAGTAGGGGGTTTTCACAAAGAAATCCTGGCCTTGTCTGGCTTAGAATACTTACTCACAAAGAAGGATCCCATTTTCTAAAGCAGCGCGAAAACTCTTGCTTCCGAAACTTTTCCCAGTAACCGCCTGCGAAGGAAAACACAACAATAATGAGCAATTTCATGGAACAATTAGACATAAATCACAGATTAACAGAGTTGGAAGGGACCTTGCAGGTCATCGAGTCCAAACCCCTTGCCCAAGCAGGAGACCCTCTACCGCTACCTAGGATCGAACTCACAGCCTCCTGATTGCAAGGTGAGAGCTCTACCGCTAGGCCAGAGAGGCCTTCTCTGTGGGTAACTTTCAAGAGAGCACATCTATGCTTCTTTGAAGAGCAGGAGACCTGTTCTTTTCAACCATGTCCTCAGGAAGGAGCTGGGTATGATGCTGTTATGGTGCTCAGAGAAAATCCAGAGTGGTGGAACAACCGAACTCTTGCAGAATTCACATCCGATCCTGACCTTAAGAGACTTTTGGTCTCAACCAGTTTGAGATCACAAGTGTCTTTGATGTCTGATGGAGCAGACATCAAAGTCAGAGAAAGCATTGGTTAGGAAGCTCCCACCCATGAGCATAGAGACCTTTACTGGAGAAGGGATATGACGACAAAGTGCCTTAGATGGCTTCCTCAAGCAAGGGGTCATCTCTCATGCTGATGAATAAGGACACTGCATTTAAATTAAACCACATTCTAGAAGTGTAATTGAGGCAATTTGGATCATAAATTACCTCAAGGTGTCTCCAAGAGAAGGTCATATGATAATCCCCACCCCATCCTATTGGTTTCCACCAGCATCTGGCCATACAATTTATTTTACTTCATTTTACTGACCTCGGATGGATGGAAAGCTGAGTCAACCTTAACCTAGTCAGGTTTGAACTCCTGGCTTTGGCCAGAGTTAGCTTGCAATACTGCATTCTAACCACTGCCTCACCATACCTTAGATGTTGGGCACCTAAATACTCCAGGGCACCATTATTTCACTGATCAAAACATTAGAGACAGAGAGACAGTTTGTTAAGATTAAAAGGTGTTGATTAAATAACAGTGGAAATACAAAGCCATTTGGAATGGGCCCTTGTGGCACAGTGGTTAGAATGTAGTGTTGCAGGCTGATTCTGCCCACAACCAGGAGTTTGATTCTTACTGGCTCAAGGTGGATTCAGCCTTCCACCCTTCTGAGGTTGGTAAAATGAGGACCCAGATTGTTGGGGGAAGTATGCTCACTCTGTAAACCACTTAGAGAGGGCTATAAAGCACTGTGGAGCGGTATATAAATCTAAGTGCTATTGCTGTTTTCCCTCCAGTATAAATTCTTCCATAAGCAGAAGAAATAACATCAAAGGACTGCCTTTGACTGCTACATAGTTATGGCTCTCTAATCCCAGAGGCATTGTTGGAAAGCAGAATCACGGTCAAACCAAGGGCCAAACACACAATACACTTGCACACAATTCATGAAGGATAAATTGGCCTCAAGGGAACTTCCAGACTCACAGAATTCTACAAAAACCATCCGAGAAACAGTCTGGCCATTGAAACATCTTGGCCATGCAAGCCATCAGCTATATTTAATGGTTAATAACATGGAATCCATATTTGCTTACCAAAAGAGGAGCAAATGATCTGATCTTTTATTGCTCCTTAATTTGAAACCTGAAACTCAAATACTTTGGCCACTTCATGAGAAGGAAGGACTCACTGGAGAAGAGCCTAATGCTGGGAGTGATTGAGGGCAAAAGAAGAAGAAGAGGATGACAGAGAATGAGGTGGCTGGCTGGAGTCTCTGAAGCAGTCGGTGTGAGCTTAAATGGACTCTGGGGGATGGTGGAGGACAGGAAGGCCTGGAGGAACATTGTTCATGGAGTCACGATGGGTCAGACATGACTTTGCAACTAACAACAAGCACAATTTGAAACCGTAGCATGTGGGGGCTAAGGGTCTTTTCTATTTCTCACTTAGAGAGGGCTGGAAAGCACCATGAAGCAGTATATAAGTCTAAGTGCTATTGCTATTTAACATCTAGTATTTTATTTCTATGTTTTTGTTTACTTGAAGGGTCTTTTCAACACTCGACCCCCTCTGATTTCCAAACAGGCTGGCTGGCGTTAGAGGGAGTTATAGCTCAGGGTGTTGGGGTTATTGGGTGGGAAGGCTGCATTAGATAATTCATGTCTAACACATGTTGACAGTAGAAAATCATTGGCTGTTAAATTCAATGATTTCTAGTCTGATCAAAGCAAAAAAAATCTTTGTTTTACAGATGGTTGAATCCAGGGTGTGGCTCATTTCTGGAACAAATGCTAACCGAGAGACTCCCATGAAACTGGTGCCCAAAACAAAAGCTTTATCCATGTAATTGAATTTTGTATTTATTTATTTTTTTCTCCCCAGTGAGTTCCAGCCTTGATTTTTCAATGGCTATAATTAAAAGAGCCGTTCTGAAATATTTCTGCAATGTGGTGTCCACTGAGCTGGCTCAAAGGAGTACTTATACTCTTGCTGAACTCTGGATTTTAAACTTCTGTTTCAGAAGATGGCAACCAAGAGGTCAAAGCTACCAAGGCTTCTTAGCGTGGCCAGTGGTGTTAAACTTGCCCAGAGAAAGACCAACGTTGCAAGATCAAGGGAAGCTGTTTCTACAAAAAAACAGACAATTCGATCTTTATTATCTAGGCCAATTCCTTTCCAGAATCCATCAGAAGCTTAGACTTTCTCATCTCCCAGCTCAAGTTTGCTTATCAAGACTGAGCAGTCTGCAAACTTGATTCTCATCTGGTTTTTTCCCAGATGTAACTTGACCAAGAACGGGCTGCATCCAAACTGTCTGCCAATGTTTCCAAAACCTCATCCAATAATTCAGCTCTCAGGAGACTGGCAGACCCTGCCTCGCAGGGTTGAAAGATTTTACTGCAGACATAACATCACCGAGCAAAGATGGACATGTTCTCAAGAGCCTCGGGGCCCTGGAGCTGAAGGTGTCTTCTTCTCACCATTTTGAATCGATAAATCATCTTGAGGGACCGGAGATCCTGCCTTGCCAGCACTAGTTCTTAAAATTGCTGGGCTACACAATGCACTCAACCAAACTCGAAGTTTGGTTGTATCATGGCTTCTTCCAAAGACATATACAGTAGCTGCTTTCATACCTAACATTAATCATAGACATTTTGCTATGCTTTAGATAAAACACAGTGATGTGGATCAGGTCCAATGCTAACTATTAAGGCTGGTTTTAATACCTTAAGCTAAACATCCTATTATACTTTAATTCATCCATGTGTAAATGGATGCTGACCAACATTCCTCCCACCTGCATGCTTTTTATGCAGTTTTCTTCCTAGCCGTAAGCAGAATACTAGGTTGCACAAACAGAGGGATAGAATCAAGATCACACGAAGTAATAGTACCACTTTATAAAGCCCTAGTAAGACCACACTTAGAATACTGCATTCAGTTTTGGTCACCAAATATAAAAGAGATGTTGAGACTCTGGGAAGAGTTCATAGAAGAGCAATGAAGATGATTAGGGGCCTGGAAGCTATAAGATACGAAGAATGATTGCAGGAACTGGGTATACTTAATCTAGTGAGAAAAAGGACCAGGTGACACGATAGCAGTCTTCCAGTACTTGAAGAGCTGCTACAGGAAAGAGAGGGCCAAACTTATTTACCAGAGGACCTAAAAGCAAGTCAAAACACAATGGATGGAAACTCGTCAACAAGAGAAGCCAACTAAAACTAAGGAGAAAATCCTAACAGTGAGTACATTCAACACAGTGGAACGAATTGCCTTCGGAAGTTGTAGGTGCTTCATCATTGGAAACTTTTAAGAACAGACTGGACAGCCATTGGTCAGAAATAGTATAGGTCTCCTGCATCAGCAGAGGGTTGGACTAGATGCTCTCCCAGGTCCTTTCAACTCTATTGCTGTTACTTAGAATGAAAAAGTAAGAGCAATGTAACCCAGTACTCTGTGCATTAAAAAATTAAAAATGGTCCCAGAAGAAGAAAATGAACCATAGTTAATCAAGAGGATAAAGGAAACTAAATCTCTTTAACTTTAGAACAACTTTATTCTCACTTTAAATGTACACTAATTGGCTTACATTAAAATGAAATTTTGTTGCATACAGCTCTGAAAGGGTCCCCACCTCCAATATATACTACATGTATGCGGGAGATGTACACTACTTGACAAAAATATAAATAAACGAAAGATTATGCATATACCCACATATATTATCGGCCCTGTTTCTAATGGTTTGGCTTTGCTGACTCTGCAGACTTCATACAGAGACAGAACGAGAAACGGCACCTAAATGAACACTTTGTGTTCAACGTACAGAGAAACGATGTCTGGTAGCAACTGTAGAATTCTTGTTTCAGATAAAATCTCTCGCGTGTTTGAAGTCTGGTATCCCAGACTAACCACCACATTCCCCACAAACCTAAGTCACTTTCAACTATGTGATGAATTTTGGAAGCCAAGAGGGTTGTTTTTTTTGTCACGGGAACCAATCTACAGCTGCGGTTACAGATTCTACATTTCTGGCAACCTTCATTGTCCCAACGAGATCCTTAAGGATGGGGTGGCACCACATGAAGGAAGTTTGCAAAATAAAACAAAATAAAATTCACTCAGGGCATTTGGATCCTGAGATGTTTTCCCAGTGAGGTCAACAGAGCCAAGAGACTGCAATGGTCCCTTCTCCTCCCTATCAAAGCATTACAAATGCCCTCGAGAGACAGTCATGCTTCAATTAAGCTGCAGATAAGAGTCAAATAATGTGGTTGCTTGCCTTCATTTTTTTAAAATTATCTGGCAATAAATATGTAAGATTCCTGTGAAGCACAGATTGTGTTGACATTTTGAGCCTCTCTGTTCATCCATCCATAGCATTTCCAAGGCAGGATCCAGATACGATCAGAGTAAACCCAGTAAATCAGAATAGAGCTTTTCTGATCTCCACTGGGACTTTAAAATAGGAACATTAAATTCACCAGTACAATCAATGCATCTGGGCTTCCCATAAAATGGATGAATGATAACGATTTTAGAACTGCAAGCTGCCCAGAGTCAATTGGTTGAGCTGGGTGGCCATAAAAAATAATTCGTTAATTGATTAATTAAATGAGAGAAACATTTTCAGCAAATCTTGTGGTTTAAGCACGGGTAAGAAACTGTTACCTGCCCTTCTCCTGTATTCTTGTTATTTTGGGAGTAGAAAAAAAGAAGATTGGGACTTTTCCCTCACATGTACCCTCAATCAACTTTGCTAGCATAACCGAATTCCTAATCTTACTTGATAGATAAAAAGAACTTTAAATATGTTTTAAGGGTATACATGATTGGTGCTTTCCACAGATTTGGATTTAATTTATTCTCACTGACAGAAATTGCTGTGAAGTCTACAGAAAAGAGAAGGCCACCATCACCAAGCACAACCGAAGGAAGGATTTGAGGTGCACTGTTACACTGAAAATATTACAAACCCAAATCAAACTCCTTTCTTGTCAAGAAATGGCCTCTGGGAAAGACATTAAAACCCCAACATCAGCAGGTGAGGACATAAATCAAGCAGAAACCAGATGAACAAAGGGACTCTCTAGATTTAGGAAAGTGAATATCGCACCAAAGCAATTTGGTAACAAAAAGCTTCTATTTCTTTTTGCTCAGAAATATAGTTGTCCTAAAATAAAGGATGTGTCTCTATCCCAAGCCAAACTCAATCATCCTTCTGCTACTTTCATTATGTGGGAAGCCCCCCGCCCAATAGAATGAAATATTTTGGGAAATATTTTTAAAAGGGCAGAATATTATATTTCCCTAAAGGAGAAATGGAGAGACATGTTTTTAGAGGCAGAAAGCAGCCCCCTATCTTTCTTAATAGCCCACAGCAGATGCCAGCACTGAAGGAGACAGAGAGCTTATTGAAAAGTTCTCCATCTGGTCCTCGGTTGGAGCGGGAAATACTTTCTCCTGATTGGTTGTTTGACTGGGCAGCTTCCTATAAAAGGAACTCTGTCAGCCAGGGAGTTACAGTTGCCTTTACAGGCAGTATGAAAAAAGAGCTGTTAGAAGTCACTCTGGCCTAGCTTCCATTCTTCGCCCAGAACCTAACAAAGGGATTTTGTTCTTCTGACTAAGCTGGCAAGACTCGAACACACCTCCCCTTTGATCAGGGCCACAGAAAAAAACCGACCTCGGTTCCCCCACTTTGCTGCAAACATGGCTGAGATGAGCTAAACAAGTTGGACATTTCTCTTTCTCAGGCGTGTTTCCATGATCAAGAGATCAAATTACTCTCTGCTAGTTGCTATGTACATTATCCACATACCAGCTATAGGATTAACAAGCCCAAAGCTATTATTATGCCTAGAGAGTTGAAGGAACCCATTTCCAAAGCTAACCGTCATCCAGAGCTTCACTCTGAGTATCTGCCTCTTCAGGAAGCTCCTGGAAACTTCTTCTCTGGGTGCTGGGCAAAAAGGAAACGAGAGGTCCTTGGTGCTCTCTGATCTTGGTTGTTTTCTTGCAGACATTTCATTACCCAAATTAGGTAACTTCATCAATGTTAGGATGTTAGAACTAGCACTGATGATGTTTGGGGAATTAACTGTCTGCAAAAAAAACAACCAAGCTCAAAGAGCACTTAAGGTCTTTGAGCACTTAAGGTCCTGAGCTACAAAAATGCTGCTTTAAAAAGGAAATGTTGAAAAGCCCACCCTCCTCTCGCTGATCTCCCAAAATTCCTGGAGACCCTCAAGGAAAAGCAGTCTCAATTCCAGGAGGCTGCTCTGTCCTACCAGTAAAAGTTCAGCTTTTGTGCTATCAGCATGAGGACTTTGGAAAGATGGAGGGTTTCTAGAAAGGGCAATGGGCCACAGGAAGGAAAGGATCCAAAAGAAGACGTTTTGGCCAAGGAAGAAAAAGGGGTGAGACTAGATCAAGGTCTAGATGGGTTAAGCAGAATACAGATCTCCAGGAGGGATGTAGACAACCAGGGCAACGAATTGGGAGAATAATACCAACGCTTAAAGAAATGCGTTTCCAAATGATGAAACGAGATTCGGGAGAAATTAGTAGATTTTTAAAAACTGCTCTAATTACTCACACAAGGAAAAGGAACTGCCACAGTCAGCATATAGCAACAGCAGAGCACTTAGACTTATATACCGCTTCACAGTGCTTTACAGAATCAGCATATTAGCCCCCAACAATCTGGGTGCATTTTATTGACCTCCGAAGGATGGAAGACTGAGTCAACCTTGAGCCAGTGAGGATCGAACTGCTGGCAATCATCAGAATTGGCCTGCAATACTGCATTCAACATTCGGTTGATTCAGCCTTCCCTCCTTCTGAGGTGGGTAAAATGAGGACCCAGATTGTTGGGGGCAATAAGCTGCCTTTGTAAACCACTTAGGGAGGGTTGAAAGCCCTGATAAGCGGAATATAAATCAAATGCTATTGCTATTACTATTCTAACCACTGTGCCAGCACGGCTCTTAATAATGCAACCGTTAGAAAGTCAACATCTCTCCCCTTTGAGGGTGCTTCGCCTGTCCCCATTGATGATTGGGGACTCTGAGACTCTTGTTGTTAATCTTCTGCGCCATTTATTCATCCCTCAGTCCAACCAAGGACAATTCTGAACATGAGACTGCAGTCTTTCGTTCATGGAATATCTGGAGAACTTGGCTGAAATGTGAAATGGAAAACATGGAATGCGCGGGCCAAAGGAATTGTTGGAGCTTTTTGCCCGATGGAGATCGTTGAGATCCTTCCTGCCACAAATGATGCTGGAGCCAGTTGTCAAAATAATAACTTTATTTAATAAACTACATTACAAAGAGTATGCATGTCTATTTGTCTATTATATAAGTTATTGCGCAGGCATGCAAAAGGCATGCCCTCCCTTAGGTAACCATAGTCCAGAAGAGTCCTGAGGTAAAAGTGGGAGTCTATTTATAGTGTGGCATAGCCACTCACCTTCCTTCAGTTAGAAAAGGAGGGAACATTTATAACATAGATGTTCCCATTTAATGTTTAAATGAGAACAATGCCACTGGTTTTAGCACCAGTCAAATATTATCTGAGAAGAATTAACCCATACCTGACAAGTGTCCCATATTGGCTGGGAAAGTCCTGGATTTTTTCTTCCTTTTCCGTCTTGTCCCGGATTTTTTAAAAATTTCCCGTATTTTCTCTGACTCTGAGGCACTCCCCCACGCCCGCGCCTGTGCGCATGTGGGGGAGTGCCTCAGAGACAGAGGATTCCTCCCGTTTCTCCCCTTCCTCCCAGAGCACTGTGTTGGTCGCCTGAGCTTTGCTGCAACGGAGCACGCTAGGACCTGGGGAGGAAGGGGAAGATTTCCACTTTGAAGTGGAGTGAAGGGGGGGATTTCCTCCCCTTCCTCTCAGCGTGCTCCATTGCAGGAGGATTGCCGAAGTCCAGGTGATCGGAGCG
>JANHFR010461345.1:0-11360 GCA_032468015.1 Mimophis mahfalensis | reverse complement strand
AGATTTGTAAGTTGAAAAATTTGTAAGCATGCGGCCACTTTTTCCATTTGTAAGTCGAAAAATTTGTATGTCGAGTAATTTGTAAGTAGAGGGACCACTGTACCATAATTTCTACAGAGCAGCCATTCCTGAGAGATCTTAGCGTTGAAACTGTATAAAGTTGGAAAAAGAAACATGGCCCAGTCCCTCAGATTGTCTTTGGAAATAAAAGAGAAACCAATACTGCTAAAATGTATCCCTCCCTCTTTCCCTTCCTGTATAAACTTTCTTCAGAATTTCAACTTGGGAAGTATTGGAAGGTATGGTTCTATTTTGCAGAAAATAATAACAGTATTAGGTTCAGGTTAGTTGTGGATCAATGCTAACCACTCCTTAAATGTTACACTTCTCGGAGTCTGTGAAGAAAACTTGTTAAGTCAACTTAATACAATTTTAGAAGACAAAAACATATGTAGAAGAAAACCGCTCAGAAAGGTAGCTATCCTGCATTTAGTTTATCTGTCACTAGGTGGTAGTATTTCCTTGTGATATTATTTTATGACTGTTAGAATTCAATACTATAAGAGTTTTGGTACCAAAGTGTAGTACTATGGTTGTTTTCGGTTTCTTGTATGGTAAATTAAAACAGTCTTCCCCAAACAGATGCTTTCCACATTAAATAGTTATTCTTATAATTATTACCAACATGGCTAAAGGTAGGGAAATAATTGAATTCATCAAATCTTTAATAAAGAATGGGAAGACCGAAGTTTTCAAGGATATGCTCAAACAAAGCAAAAATAATAGTTAAAAGAAAGGACAAATGCAAATATCAGTAATCCTTAACATAAGGATCAACAACACATCCTGTGCAGGCAGAGCCTTCCTCTGCTTCAGTAAACAGTAAACAGATTATTTAGAAGATCTCTGATCTCCCCAAAGCAGATGCTGCCTTATTGAAAGGTACAGCAGCAGAAGGTAGGTTCAGAAACTCACTTGCAAATGAAAGGTTGCAGGGAGCAAAGAGAAAGTAAATCACATGATTTACCTCCCTGACCTTGTGACAACCATGCCAGGTTATTTGGATCCTGAAACAATATTTATTTATTTATTTATTCTATCTTGACTTTATTACTTTATAAGTGTTAAATATTTGCAGAGCAGCCTTTACTCTGCTGTAGGAAAACCTTGCAACCAGGTGTAGGAATCGATGGATCATAGCAGAGGTGAAGTCAGGAGGCCAAGGCATTTGTTGATTAGAAGAAGGCAGGTTTATTTACAAGGTATCTACATTGAGGTAGTCAGGCATACAGAAATGAAACAGAAAGTAAAGGTTAGGGCTAGGAGCCCAACACACTAGCATGCTGCTTTCAATACAACGCCACCACGAGGCTTGGAGCGGAGCCTCGGGTATTTATGCCTTTTCATACTAATGATTATTGACACATCACATGAGCTTCCAGGATGATTGAAATCTACCTAGCAGCAGACAGGCTGTCTTCAGCTTATTTATGTGTGGTGTGACCAAAGCCTAGTCAGCTATTCTAAATGTACACAACAGTGAAGCCTTTTTTAATTAAGTACAGAGTGAATAAAATTCCACACTTCATTATAAAGCAAATCCCACCTACTCCTTCCACAATTATTGATTATTCTTATTCCTTAAACAAGTATATGCATACCCAAAAATTATATCATATATCCTAAATATATCATAAATGTCATTTCTAACAATATTATTATACCTAATACAATTTTATCAGCTATTCATTACTAAATAAAAGTCATTACTAATACATAAATGATCTTTCTACCTTCCTTATCCACATTATTTCTAATTCTATTTGTGTTGTTCTTATTTAGTCTATGAATGCCTTTATCATTTCTCATTTCTATTTTGCAACCAATGGTAAAATGTATCCCAAATCTCATAATATTCTGATTCATCTTTAAACTCCCTTATTTTTATCTATTAAGAAGCTTGAATGGTAAGATAGCAAACTATATTCTAACATGTCTTTCAAAATCAAACAGGGTTTTTCCATGACGAGGATAAACTTGAAATTGGATCATCATTTTCCCCCAGTCAAAGTCTTATGCCCTGCTATTTCATATGGTGGATTTGCTCTCCCAGAATTAAACCAAATGAATTATCCTGAAAGGGAATCCATCAGCTGGCCTGCTAAAGAAGACTTTTTAAAACACGTTTTCTTGCAAAAAATTCCAAATTTCCTTTCTCTTGTTTAAATTCAGTATTAATGACTGTGGATGGTGAAAGCATATTGTTGTGCCAGGTTTGTCCTTCAGTCAATACACATATTTTAGAACACCTGTACATAGAAAGCCCTCCAAAGGCTCTACTCTTCATTTCTGAATAATTGGGGGTGGGGGGGAATTCCCAAAATTGTTATTTCAGGCCATGGAATTGCTAGGACATCAACATCAGCTAAAGGAATGCCTTTTAGCCAAGACAATTTTTGTTTCTAATACCAAAATATGTTCTTTACTCCTCAGTTTTATACCCCTTTAGACATTAATATTTTCCTATAGAGTAGAAATGTTTTCCTTTAATAGATTTATCTTATTTATTTATATTTCATATTTCTGAACTGCCCATCTCCCTCAATACCCAGTAATTGTAGCTGACCAAGTGCAACACAACTAGTACTGTCTGCAAACATGTAGACTTTGAATAATGAGCATAATGGAGCCTGTCCATCATGGTTGTAAGTTGTGACAGTCACAAATTGGGTCACCCAAATGATCGACATGGCAAATCTTGCAGCAGTCATTAAGATAACATCATAGTTGTTAAACAAGTCAAATGACTACGGGACAGTTTTGATGAAAATGAGAACTAAATGGGAATGATAGCAATAATTTTTGCAAGAATTATAAATGTGAATGCTGAGATGTTTAATTTGGAGCCATTTGGGATGAAAATGGCTTGCAACCAGCCAGTACTTTGTCCTTTTCTTAGTCTTGTCCCCAGTGGTGGGATTCAATTTTTTTACTACTGGTTCTGTGGGTGTGGCTTAGAGGGCTTGCCTATACTGTAGGCAAGTAGAGGTAGTACTTGCTGGTGTTAGCCAATCAGGTTGTATTTGCCAGTTCTCTGAACCAGTCAAAAATATCACTACTGGTCCTCCAGAACCTGTCAGAACTGGCTGAATACCACCTCTGCTTGTCCCTTCCTCAATATAAGAAAAAACTGAATACCTTTTATTTCTGATCAAGGATTAAATCTTTCTTCCATTTTGCAAGATTTTAGAATAGTTTTCATTGTAGTTAATTTGAAAGACTCAGTGTTGGTAAAATGGTCCTACTGGTGTCAACAGAAACTATTTCAAAGGCTAATTGCTGTGCTTATGTGTTTTTATGGGGAAATGGAGCACAGGGGAAGTGAGAGACAAAGGAATGATACGGTTGTTCGGAAAAGCACTGTCAGAATATTGTTAGCCATGACTGCTGAGTCACACTGAAGGTCGTCTGACCATCTCCACCAATAACATATAGTCAGAGCACAAGCTCCTCCTACAGAATAAAAACCTTCTGGCCTTGTCTCTCTGCTCTTGCTCTTCCGCTTTCTTCTCCTCTGCTGTTCTTGTCCCTTACACACACACACGCACGCACACACACACGCACGCACACACACACACACACACACACACACCCTTACTTGCACACATGGAGTATGGAGTTAGCCTAGTTAAGGTTTTATATATTTATTGTTTTATTTCTCTTTAATAAATACTTTATATTTGACTGGAGCAGACCTATGTCCTGTTTTATCACAGATACATCACCCAATGATCCAATCACCTCTAACAAGCACATCCTTGCCTATGTGGGATTGCTATTATGCTCCCTACTGTCCCCAAGTGCTTGCTTTCCTTTGAATTCTTTATTTATTGACTCATTCAACGAGCTATGTTCCCTGGTCCCATTTGTTCCTTACAAATGTTTATATGCAAATGTTCCTCTTCCTGGCCTAAAAGGTGGGTTTAATGGTGGTTTCTGGGTAAAATATGACTCTTGATAACCATTGGCAGATGATTAGATTGAAGCCTGGATTTTTTTTTTTTTTAATCTTGGTATATGGGAGTGATAAAATTCTCTCTGGAATGGTTGCAGTTGGAGGGATAATAAAGCACTGTAAAAATACCCAATGATCAGTTCTGCAACATTTTGCAAAGGTGTTCTTTGCAAAGGTTTGATCTCTACCTAGACACTTTAGTCATATGTTCAATTTTAAGGCATGAGAATGTAAAGTGCTTTTTATTGTAAAACATTTGAATTTGTCAGAACAGGCATATCCATTTGGGAAATATAGAATGATAAATAAATAGCATTCCAGAATCAGTAGAGAATCACCATTGTCAAAATAATGTCTCCTGAGCATCACTCATCCTTAGTAGAGAACAAAATGCAAACAGTGCAACAGGATATGCAAATCAGCCAATACATTATTTGGAATCTGAGATTCAGGGATAAATAAATTCAAATCAGTCCAAGGTTCAATTCAGTAACAAACTTGCCTATACGGAGAAACTTCAACATACGAACAACTACTTTTTGGGCAACCTGGGATGACAATATGGTGGATAGTGAATCCTTTAGAAGAATGTGATCTTGCAAACTATCAGCCAAATCGCTTCAAGGGTTTCTCCTCAATAAAGTTTTGAAATATGTTTATTTGTACCTCTTGCAAGGCAAAGAACTGCAACACTAAACTAATCCTCTGACCACTTGCATTTTTTTCTAGCTGGCAGTCTTAGTACCATGCTGCATCAGCCAATTGTCCATCTGAATATCAGGGAGTGCATCAGTTCTCTTCCCCAACTGAGTCTATCAATAGCAGGAAAGATACAATCGTGTCAGAAATTCTGCCAAGCCAGAAAGTCTGTTAACATCCCTTCCCCAATCCCCCTCAAACCATTTGTTCCAAAGCACTTGAAAATATCTTATTTCATTCAACGCTTCAAACCGTATTTGGGATTCATTTTGAAAGTTCAGTTCAAAATTGTGATTTAGCCAATCTCTTTCAAATCATATAACTCTTAAGCAATTTTGGAAGGATATTTATGGGATAAAAGACTACCCATGCAATGTACCTCCAATTTTATCTGCTCTTTGTAAAACATTAAATCTAGAGACAATTTAAGTTTAACGGAATGTTTAAAATAACTGGGTGAATTTATCCTGCCAAGATTTAAAGGAGACATAGTTGCAGCACTTGGTATCTAAAGATTGTCATCTAGACAAGGGACCATTCTCCTGTCACTCTGTAGGGCAGACCAGTGAAATGAAATTACAGTTAGTTGTCAGCTCCTCCAAGTGACCAAAAGAAGAGGGAAAGCAAGGAGGAGTCATAAGGTTTTGGGACCTTCTATATATAAGAGGGAAAGCCGAGTGGGCTGTGATTGAAGGATGGGAAGAAAAAAAATGGTTCATTTTTTTGTTCTGTGAAACCTGAAAGCAAAGTCATGAACTTTAGGAAATTTTAGGAAAAAATTAGGAAATATATAGGAGAGTCAGTACTTGTTTGCTGAAGCCAGCAAATCCTTCTGGACTGTGCTCTTCCAAGACCATTGGCCTGACTAATAGGGGCAATAAGTCCTCCTGGACTGTCTTTCTCCAGTCCAAAATCCATTGGCTTGAGTTCCCTCTGAGGGGAGGGTGCATATTCCACAAGGGAACCAGAGTCTCCCCCAGACCTTTTTTTGTCCACAAAACTGATAGCCTTGTAACCCGGCTACACCAAAGTGAGCCCCACATCTGAGAGGGAACATGGGAAGCTGTAGCTCAAGGGTTTTGATAGGACACCCCCTTCCCTTGAGAGATTTGCTTGAGGCTTGGGACAAATGGCAGATCCCAGTCCTAGCCAGTATGAAATAGAAGAGAAAGAAAAAAATATATACAGGAAATGGGCTTTTCTGAGAAATGACACAGGAAGACAAATTTGGCTAAATAAAGGTACTTAAAAGAAAAGGGCAATATATACACAGGATCACATATGGGTTGTTTGTTTGTTTGAATATTTCTTGAATATTTCTTTCTCTGTCTTCTTTGTAACCATGTGGCTTGTTCCTTAAGATTTGTGCCTTCCTTAATTTAACTGAGATTTGTGGTGGGAATGAGCAATGTGTGTAAACCTGAGAGTTCTGTTTTCCTTTTCTGTTTTGTTTCTCTTCTCTTTGCATGTATATGTGTGTGCAAGTCTTTATGTGTCCTCGAGGTAAATGTAACTTAAATGTCTCTGATCCCCAGAAACAAGAATTTTAAATTTTTAGGAAAAAAAAAGAGTTAAAAGAAAAGAAAATGCATCTACTCTGAGTTTGTCTGGCCAGCAGAACAGAGTAAAGAGAACCATGTTCAATTTTTTTTCTTCTTTCTTCTATGTGTTTTTAAGAAAAGACCAAGATTATAAGCAAATGTTTTAAGTTAACTTACAGGAAAGGTTTAATCCTTGCTTTTAATGTGTGTTTGAATGGTTTCATCTGTCCATACTTTTCCTGAAACATGTGAATCCAGTTTTTCTTTCTCATCTGTTGTGTCTCCATTTTGTGGAAATTGATTTATCTGTTTTAGTATATGCAATACTGATGTTGTTTTTCTTCAAACCCTGCCTGCAAGCTATCTACCCACTCCCACTCTGTCTCTCCATCTTTTATTCTTCTACAATGCCTTTCCTGGTAGGATGACCAGGGAAGGGGGAAGGTAACCTTGTTCTTATGTCTTTCAGCCCTGCAACATGTGGGAGCAGATGCTGCCCCAGAGGAAACATTCCATCCATTAGAACCAGTAATTGGGTTTGGATCCAGCCTCCATTAGAAAGTCATTACAGCAACCAGTGTGTAAAGGTAAAGGTATAGGTTCCCCTCGCACATATGTGCTAGTCATTCCCAACTCTAGGGGGCGGTGCTCATCTCCGTTTCAAAGCCAAAGAGCCAGCGCTGTCCGAAGACATCTCTGTGGTCATGTGGGCAGCATGACTAAACACTGAAGGTGCACAAAACGCTGTTACCTTCCCACCAAAGGTGGTCCCTATTTTTCTACTTCCATTTTTACATGCTTTCGAACTGCTAAGTTGGCAGAAGCTGGGACAAGTAACGGGAGCTCACTCCGTTATGTAGCACTTGGGATTTGAACCACTGAACTGCTGACCTTTCTGATCGACAAGCTCAGCATCTTAGCCACTGAGCCACTGCATCCCCTTAGTGTAGACCTTCCTAAACCTGACTGACCAGCCATACCACCAGGCCAAGCCTAATGCCACCCAGCAGACATGAAAGACAGGACCCTGAGATGGACCAGTGAAGAATAAACATTCTTTTTTTCAATCCCCAGAAGACAGCTGTCGGCCCCGCATCCTATTTGTTTGGTGTTGCCACGTGTCTGGGGTTAAGCGCATGTTTCGGTGGGGGGGAGTTCAGAGCCAACTTGATCCTGGACGGGGAAAGATCTACCCGTCCAGTGCCTGTACCGTTCCCTGGTTCTTGTTTGGAATAAAATAGAGTTGGATCCATTCCCCTTGGAGTTACTGTCTCTAATTCTGAGGGCCCAGTGACGGCAGGACAGTAAGTCGGCTCTCAACTCCCAAATCCCGTACACCTTGTACAGGAATCCGCCGGGGCATGGAGGAAGGCCGACCTTTGGAATTGGCAGAGGAAGGAGCGGTGGGAGGCCAAACCCATGAAGCTGCTCTCCGATCAAAGAACGAGGGAGACCATTGGGCTGCCCTTTGGAGAGAATGACGAAGAACAAAATGAAGGCCGCAGACAGGGTCGGCGGGCACAACAACTCCTCCAACCCCTGGTCTTGGCGGGCATCCCCGAAGACGCGGCTCAACCCCGTGCAGAATGGAGCGGATCGCTAGCAGGACAGTGGTGTGGAGAAGTGGAGAGCTGGTGGCGATGGAACCAGTCTACACATAAGGAAACGCTGAGACGAGATCCGGGAGCACGGTCCCGGGAGAGCATGACTGGAAGAGAGGAAAGAAGATGGCATACGGAGGTTGGCCAGATGGAACCCCTTGAGTGACTCCGTGATCGTTTCGGAGCCCCCAGGTATGCAGGAGCATGGGAGTTATTCACCTCTACCCCACGAGCCATGGGGGGGGGGAATTCCGGCAGAGCAAAAGAAGGGCCCCAAAAGGAACCTTGGATGGCTCGGCTAGGCCCGAGCCTGATCTACCCAATCACGACCCCAGGTCCAGCTATAGAGACAGAGGGAGACTTAAGAGGGCCCATGGCCACCCCGCCCCCATGGGCACCGCAAGGCGGCCTTTGGATTCCACCGCCCCTCCAAGTAGGGTTTGCGGGAGACTCAGATAAGTTGACCTTGTTCCTGAGTCAAGTTATGCAACACCTAGATTTATATGGCCACCTTTATCCATCAGCGTGGGCAACAGTAGTGGCCATTTCGGCAGCCTTGGAGGGGGAAGCCACCAAGTGAGTGGCCTCCCTGCATAGCATTCAAGCCCCTGAGCTAGGAAATGTAGGAGGATTTCTCGAAGCTCTGAGGAACAGGTTCAATGACCCGACAAAGGAGATCCAGGCAGAAGCAGATCTGATGGTGCTACGACAAAGGGGCCAGCCCATGAAAGACTTAATAACAGAATTCCGAAAGCTGGTGACCTGGCTAATCACCTGGCCTGAGCAGAACATTATTCACCATTTCCGGAGGGTGTTGGATGGAGACTTACAGCAGGCTTGCCTGATATGAGGACTGGGACCACGGCTACAAGATTGGTACTGGGCAGCAGTGGAGCTAGATGTGGCCCTACGGAAAAGAGCTTTTACCCAACGAGGGATACCTCAGGGTGGGCCAGTCAGACAGCCCCCTTCCGGAGGGTTTCCTCCGAGAGAAGGAAGTAGAGTGCGGCTGATGAGAGAACAGACTTCCGATGTTTTCGGTGTGGAGGGCCGGGACACCGGGTGATGGAATGCCCGCAGGCAGAGTTAACCCCTCCTACAGGGAAGTCACCAGGGGCATGGAAGAGCCCAAAAGGAGAGTGTCCCTCAGCTGTGGGGGCACCCAGTGGGACATGCACCAGTCGCCCAACTGGAGCTGCGACCGACAGGACCTGTCGGGCATTCGCTACACCAGCAAGGCGGACAGACCCTTCAGGGCCATCAACTGACCTGACCCTGGAGTTGGAGGAAGTGAAGACTGCAGGTTACGAAGGTGAGGAGGAGGAAGAAGACGTATCTGACCCGATGGTAAGTGACCCCATATCTCTGTTTATTCTAGATATCACATTACTGGGAGATAAGGGGCAAAGCATCAATACCAGGGCCCTGTTAGACACAGGGTGTACCCGATGCCTCATTAGTTGGGAGTTGGCAAAAGTCCTTGGGATCAGACTAAGACCATTGTCACCACCCATTCAGTTTGAACAGATGGATGGGACAGTGATGGGAGGAAAACCCACAACCTTGGTAACTGACCCGATTTGGATGAAGTTAGGAAGTCATTGAGAACAACTCCGGTTTATTGTGGTACCGAAGGTACCAGACCCCATCATTCTGGGCTTGGCCTGGCTTGATCGCTGGAGACCCCACATATGGTGGGAAGGCGGGTTCCGTCGACTACGATTGGCAGAAGGACCAGAACCTCTGCCGGAGACCAATACTGAACGAGGAGTGATGACCCAGGAATTGGAGGATGAACCATCAACTACAGGGGAGGGATTTCCTTCCGAATATGAGGATTTCAGCGAGGTATTCAGGGAGTCGGAAGCGGATATCCTTCCCCCTCATAGACCAACCGATTGTAGCATAGAATTAATCCCGGGGGGCCCCGTTGCCAAAAACCCGCATGTACCCCATTTCTTGGCCAATGCCCAGTCCCGCAAACCTCAATATCACACCGCCGGGGGAGAAACTGATCCAAGCGTTGATCCCACTGGGTGGAGGAAGAGGATGTGGAATACGTGACCATAAACTCCTGAAAGATGATGTAAAGAAGCGATTTGAAGACGCTTATGGACCGGATGTATGGTGGCAGCAACATCAGTTGGAACTTACTGATCTGGATGGCCTCTGGCACAAAGGAGACCGTATCTATGTACCCGAGAGTCTTCGACGAGATATTCTCCATATATGTCATGATGCTAAAACAGCTGGGCATTTTGGGTTTCTGAAAACATTACACCTCATGAAAAGACAATTCTGGTGGCCGAAGATGTGTCGTGATATCGAGACGTATGTGAAAGTTCGTGGGACCTGTGCCCAGACTAAGCCCCTTGGAGGGAAGCCTCCCAGACTTCTTCGACCACTATGCATCCCTTCATGTCCGTGGGAGGCGATAGGAATGGATTTCGTGGTGGACCTACCAGCCAGTCGAACAAAGACGGTGATCTGGACAATCATCGATCTTTTCTCAAAGCAAGCCCACTTTGTGCCGTGCAGGGGCCTACCTACGGCAAAACAGTTAGCCAAATTGTTTCTTCAACATGTGTATAGGCCCCATGGGATTTCCCGCACAGTAGAATTGGATTGGGGGGTTCAATTCACTGCGAGATTTTGGAGACATTTTTTACAACAACTTGGATCCAGTCAGGCGCTTAGTATAGCTTATCACCCAGCTACAAACGGGGCAGCTGAAAGGGCTAACGCTTTCATCGGACACTATCTTCGTTCTTATGTATCTCAGCAACAGACCGATTGGGTTGATTATCTGCCGTTTGCTGAGGCGGCGTACAATAATGCGGTGCATGGAAGTACCGGCCAGACCCCCTTTCGAATTGTGTCCGGTTATGACTTCGTGCCTATCCCTGCTCTAGCCTCGTCGGGAGCAGCCACCTCCGAGCCAGGTTCTTGGGGAGCAGAAATTGCAAATATTTGGGAGGGGGTCGTTGCCTCATTACAACAGATGTCCCTTGAATACAAGCAAGCTGCAGATCAACATCGACGAGCTTCTCCCCCTTTATTGGTGGGGGACTGGGTGTACCTGTCAACGAAATACCTGAGGTTGCATCTGCCATCCCGGAAACTTGGTCCGAAGTTCATTGGGCCTTTTCAGGTCAAGGCAGTGGTTAATCTGGTAGCATATCGGTTGCGCTTGCCTTCCTCGCTGGGACGGGTGCATCCGGTGTTTCATCGAGGCCTGTTAAAGACGACCCTGCCTCCTCAAACCTCGCCAGATCAGGGTCCTGGACCAGTGATAGGGCGGGACTGGTATGAAATTGATGCTATTTTGGACATGCGAGTTGCCAGGGGGGTGACATCCTACTTGGTCCATTGGAAGGGTTACCCCCCGACGGACGTTACCTGGGTGAAGGCAAAAGACGTACAGGCACCTCGCCTGTTTTGTGATTTTCACCAGATGTCTAAGGCTAAATTCCGGGGGGGGGGCGGGGCCTCGGGACAGTCTGT
>JANHFR010461140.1:0-11362 GCA_032468015.1 Mimophis mahfalensis | reverse complement strand
CTTCCCTTCCCTTCCCTTCCTTTCCTTTCCTTTCCTTTCCTTTCCTTTCCTTTCCTTTCCTTTCCTTTCCTTTCCTTGGACTCCATTAACTTTCCAACTTCAATATCAGGGGTTTTAAGGCTTTCTAGAATGTCAGCAAATGAGAGCTATATCTCAAGATCAAAGATATTGAGGACCAAATACAAGAAGCTTTACTTAGGATTTAGTAAATATAAGCAGCTTCAGGAGACAAACATACAGATTTCTGGGAACGGGAGTGGTTGTTCTCAATGGAGAATTTTGAGCAGTGATGTTCTTAAATGGAACTTGCACCAAGTATGTCAATAACCAGCAAGAACATTGTTGTTGTGCAAAAAGCCTTGCATGTATCCTCTGTTCTTCTGTACCTTTGGCCCACATGGTCTAGCACTAGCAGGAAGGTCAGATCTAGTTCCCCATCTTCTAAGACTAATATCGGCTTTTATATGGAACTGAAGTTTTCAGCTTAAAACAAACATCAAATCTAGAACCAACACAATCACAGCATTCGAAATGTATCTCGGATATGGATAAAAGGACTTCAGCTGCCACAGGTATAATTGAATTGGGAATTTATAGAATTTGTTGTTTATCTAAAATCAGAGCATATAATTATTGATCCAAAATTAATGCTGTGGAAATGAACAAACTCCCAAAATTATGTCTCTTAGGACAAACAAAATCTCAAAGACTTCTTGGATTGTACAATTGGCAAATTACATTGGGAGCTGTAGTCTCCTTCTCTCTTATACAACTGGAGAACAAGCTAAAAAGATTGCTGCACAATGAACCATGGATATAGGAGCACAAAAAATTAGAGTGATCCTCAGTAAGACTGGCACATTGTAACAGATGAGCTGCAGTACTAGAAAAGCAGAGAATAAAGAATTTTCAAATTGCCATATATTCAAACACAGAAATGCATAGACATCTTAGGTGACATTTATATCCTGAGAAGTTTAGGCATTTTGGAATATATATAGTATTCAGCTGGTTAAATATGTGATAAGATTTAACCAAGTTCCTTTCAATGAATGCATTTGATTCATTCCAGAGATAGAAGATATAATACATATATTATTTTAATGTCAAGGAAGAGAGAAGTATCTTGGTCTATATACTACCTTGGTCAATAACTACCTATTGGGACACTTATATTAAAACAACATATTTCATATATGGTTGGAATTCAAAAATCGCATATAATGTGGACCTTTTTTGAATAAATAAATTTAGTTAACGTTGTATACACGCACATGATGGGATAAATTGTACAGGTGACATGGAAATATTCTTTATTCTTTTTATTTAATGTGTTTCCTTTATTCCATAGGTTTTATTAATGATCTGTGTTTATATTCTGTATTTTAATCAACAACAAAGTTCAAAAGTTCAATTGTTCATCTCTCATGACTCTAGTTTCTTGATCACTTCAGCCATAAGTGCCTGATTGCTAGTCTCACCTTGTGGCTGATATTTGCCCAGGGCATTATAAGCAGCTTCTTCCATCTCTGAATCTAGCCATCTCAGGGAGTCTGGTTCCTGAAGACAGACACTATGACAGCAAAGGATCACTTTCTAGTTCCCAGTAAATAAGATTCCATAATTTCACCTTTGATTTGGAACTTAAGAAAGAATTCTGTTCTGATTGAGTCTCTTGACTTTGACATCTGACTTTGATACCCTTGACTTTGATACCCTTGAGAGTAAAAATGATACTAAGAAACAATGATACCTGGGCTACTATTCAAGCAAGTCACGCCAGGAAGAATCCTAACAACAGTAGATTGTTGACAATGTTTGAATTTTGTATAGTTCGGGGGTATTGTGCTGTGAAATTCCAGATGTTCATGATATTTTTATTTGGATTTTTCTTTAAATGATTCATGACTTTTAATATGTAAGCTGCTCAAAATCCTTAGAGTCATGTTGCCTCTAAAGTCTATTAAAATGAATAATAAACAAACAAGTAAGACTTGTCTCCTGAGTAAGTTACTAAACAGATACAGACACTTATATTTAAAAAGGAAAAAACCAAACAGTATTTCTGGAAGTCATTAACTTAACATGTCATGTTGGTCACTGTAATCTATTTTAGGTGGAAAGCCAAGTTCATGGAAAATATTTATATTCAGATGCACTGTGCAGGCAGACATCCATGGTATTGCTGGTGATAAATAGCCAGTCAGAGATACTGTTGCATACTAATTGAGTTGGTCTTTGTGGTAAACTGGTTTGATTGTGAGGGAGTTCTTATGTTGAATGGAAACAAAGGACAATTTCTCATGAATGACAATATCATAATGATGGTATAAATCCCATAGATACTGACAATTTGATAATGCATGGTAAGTACACAGTAGGACTTTGCTCATCATTTGAAAGAGATGCTTCACAATATGCAAGAATACATATGAAACACCTCCGTTCAAATAATTGAAACGGCTAACCTTTTTCCAGGTTCATTCCTGTGCTTCATAACCAATGACTAGTTGCTTTTATGTGCTTTTATAAGTAGTAACATACTGCTTTTTAATTATTTATACAATTCCACTATCATGCCAATTATTTTCCTCTTATTCTTTATTCTCTGCCTTCAGTTTCCCATTGGTTTCATTTTGGCTTTTAATTTATTCCTTGACCCTGCTTATTGCTTCCTTGCTATGAATTACTCTTTGAACTGGTTTACTGGCTTATCCTATGGCTCCTGGTTGCTAGTTCAAGTGAGGTTGCTGCCCATAGTCTAGTCATAACTGATGCTGTGCTATGTGCTCTTGTAAAGCTGCTCTATCCCTGTTCTTATAAAGCTGGAGGAGCAAAATGAGGAATATGTTAACTCTAAGGAATAAACGAATGTGTTACTGGGCAAGACTGAATGATAAGCAACCCCGTTCACATTTGATTAAATCAAGACCAGCAACATTATGTTTCCTAAAGCTACTGTCATGGTTTTAAAATGTAATTTTTTTTACAGGAAAATATTGCTCAAGTATAAATAGAATGTCATGTATAAAGAAGGGTTGTGTTTGCTTTTATTGTAGTTGTGAAACTGTTAGCTTTGAAATATGGCCTGGACACAGAGAAAACACTTCTGGAATATACTTTGGCCAGAACTGAAAGCTGAAATTTTTGTGCAAAGATTACAAAAGACCAGATAATGAAACACCTTGAGACAAACCACTGATTTAATATATTAAAATACATTTTTTCACAGTCTGTGATTTCTTTTAAGTCTATCACTTTCTTTTTTTATCTGATCAAATTATAGAAAGTCCAGCAATTAATTGAAGTAGATTTAAGAAAAGTTGAAAAACTAGTATGATTGTATTCATTAATTCACTGATTTAACTATTTTTTGTCTATTAAATTTATAAAAGACAAATTATAAGAGTAAAATTATCACATGCAATTGCACACCAGTACAAATTATTCCCAAACCTGAAACTAGGTAGGTACAATTTCAATTTCAGAATGATTCTTTTTCTTCTACGTCAAGAGTCCAAAGTTGTCCCTTAGAAATTAATAGATGAATTGGCTTTTCTAGAATCTTCCAGTTTGGATTTAGATCTAGATTCAGAATAGAGATGGATTTAGTTGTCTTTACTAATGATCTGTACTATGAGATGAGAGAAGAGAAGAGAAGAGAAGAGAAGAGAAGAGAAGAGAAGAGAAGAGAAGAGAAGAGAAGAGAAGAGAAGAGAAGAGGAAAAGCAAAGCAAAGCGAAAAGAAAAGAAAAGAAAAGAAAAGAAAAGAAAAGAAAAAAGAAAAGAAAAGAAAAGAAAAGAAAAGAAAAGAAAATTTATTGGCCACGTATGATTAAGACACACAAGGAATTTTTCCCCGGTGCAAAAGTTCTCAATGTACATGCAAAGCAATGGAGTAATAATAATCATAATAATGATACCAGTAAAGGGGGTAGTAAAGAAGATGGGAAAGATAATACTACAGCCATACAGCATGGGTATAAATATACTTAGACATAAGTAACACAGTACTGTGAGAATTAGGTGGTCAGTAGAGTGATGGCACAAGGGAAAAAATTATTCCTATGTCTAGTTGTCCTATAGGAGCATCCTGTCCTATAGGAGCATCCTGAGGGGAGGAGTTGAAACAGTTTCTGTCTAGTATGTTAGGAGTCTGTAGATATTCTCTCAGCCCTCCTTCTCTACAAGACTATACAAGTCTTCTATGGAGGGCAGGCTGGTCCCATTTTTTTTTCCTCCTGTAGTCCTAACTATCTGTTGGAGTTTTTATCTGTCCTGTTTGGTTGTTATACCAAACCAGAAAGTTTCAGAAGTACAAAAAACAGATTCAATAATTTCTCTGTAGAGCTGTATCGACAACTCATGGGGCATGTGAACACTCTTTGTTGTGCATTTTTAATGATGGTTCTGATGTTAGATGCCCATTTCAAATCCTGGGAGATTATAGAACTCCCAGACTTGGAGGACTCTACTGCTGATACTGTGCCATCAAATATAGTAAGAGGTGGCAGAATAGAAGAACTCTTCTTAAAATCCACTCTCATCCCTACAATCTTAAAGATGTTCAGCTCCAGATGGTTCCAGCTGCACCGCAGGGCCAACTTCCAATCAATATGCAGGCTCATCACTGTCTCAAATGATACCAATGACTCCAGTACTTTAACAGAGGGATTCCCAGAGATACAGTCATTGGTATAAATGGGTGTTTTCAGCACTATTAATCTTCCTGGGTCTGCTGGACTGAGCAAAGCAGCTCTTCCCTTTCCATATGCATTTCCTCTTTAATTCATCACAGCATGATGAGGCAAAGCTTGTGCATTGCTGAGTTTCTATATTGCCTGGATGGAAAAGTATGTTTTGAAAATGGAAATGGAAAAAACGGACTCTGTTGACACAGAGAACAGACAATGAAGTGTTGGCTTCTGTAGAATTCATAACTTTGAAAAAGGTAGTATATGGCTCTTTAGAGGTCTGTTGTATCTTTGAACAGTCACTAAATGATTGGTTGTACCTCGAGGATTACTTGTATACAAATAATTTTAAATATCTGAAAATATAACACATGAAAAATATAGAAAGGCTTTGAGGAAATTAGGCTGATCACTTTAAAACAATTCTTCATATTTGTGCATGCCTAAGATGGCCCACGTTGCCTGCTAAGCTCTGCTTGGTTGGGGGGGGGGAGGTGTTTGGCAATTTCAGGGTGTCCCAGGGGGGGCTTACCTCTTCTCCCCTGCAGCATGGCTTCAGGAGCCTCTGGAGCCTCGGAGGACCCTGGTTTCACGTGTTTTGAGCCCTTTGGGTGGAGATATGCTGCTGAATCCCTGTGAGTGCTAGGAGGGGCCTGTTGCCGGCCGACACCTTGGGCTCAGGCGACGCCCTTCGGGAGCTGCCAGGGAGCCACCAGCTGGCCGCTGAAGATGCTGCTGCAGTCAGCGTTGGGAAGGAGCCGCCGGACGGTCTCTGGAGAGTGCTGGAGAGCTGCTGAGGATGCCGTTGGGGCTGGTGGTGATGGACCAGCTGGGGGCCACTGAAGGACTGCTGTTGGAGCCACCAGAGTGGCTGGGGAGTCACTGAGGGCTGTGCTGTGGTGAGAGGGCAGCAATGGCTAAGGTCTCTTGCCCCATGTGATGTGTACAGAGGCTTTGTGAGTATGGGGGACCCCGCTGTGGTGAGCGGGTGGTGGTGGACTTTTTTACTCTTGTCGCTCCGGTTGCTGTGAGAGAGCACATGGGATTGATGTCCCCACGTGCCAAGATGCACACCTGGACTCTATCCATGGTCATCCGGACTTTGTCATTCACCACTGTTGGACCCTTCCCTTTTTCATGACCATCTATGGCTTTAATAACTTATTCAGGCATGGAACTGCATGCCCTGAGGAATGTCTCCCCTTCCCGGGCGTGGCCTGTTGGACTGCCAAATAACTTTTTAAAGGGTTGTAGGGATTTTAGGGGTTTTAGGAAGGGCTCTTTGTATTTGTTTTTAATTAGATTTTAAGGGGTCTTTGGAGGGGGGTAGGATGTGGTACCCAGTGGGAACGAGGAGACGTTCCTCTGGACCATTTGTGGTCCAGGCCATGGGAGGGTTGCAGTGAGACTGGAGGGGGGTTGGGGCCCGCTGAGGCCCTGGGGCCTAGGGTGGTTGCTTTGATCCCTGTGGTGGTGGGAAATTGTGGCAGATGGAACGGAGGGCCATATCAACACCCGGGGGTGCACCCCTGTGGCACGCTCTGACCCTCTTGAGTCTACTCACTCCCCTGGGGGCTCGGGTGTGCAGGCCCCTGGGCTCAGGCTGGCCTATTTTAATGCCAGGTCCATGCGGGAACAAAGCTCCCCTCATCCATGAACTGGTTGAGGAGGAAAATGCAGACCTGGCTTGCTTCATGGAAACCTGGTTGGGCCCAGAGGGAGGTGTCCCTCTGACTGAACTCTGCCCACCAGGTTTCCGGGTGCTGCACCAGCTGCAGGCCCAGGGTAGGGGTGGGATGGTGGCGGTTGTTATCAGGGAGTCCCTTTGTCTGTGGGAGGTCACTGTCCCTCAGGTGGACAGGTGTGAGCCCCTCCTCTTGAGGTGGGGTCCTAGAGTACAGCTGGGCCTGTTGATTACGTATCTGTCTCCCAGCTGGATTGGCGGTGGAGTTCCCTAGGCTTATTGTCTTGGGGGACTTCAAACTGCTGTCTCTGGGTGGGGCATTGGAGGTGGTCAGGAAGTTCATGGCTTCCATGGTGGCCCTGGGCCTGACTTAGTTAATTCAGGGCCCTACTCATGGGGGGCGGGGGGACACTCGATCTTGTTTTCATCTCTGGACAGTGGCATGATGAATTTAGTGGGAGAATGCCAGAGATTTGTCCCCTGTCATGGACTGATCATCGTCTCCTGTGGCTGGGCTTCCATTATGCCACCCCCCATCACTGGGACATGGGACCAACCAGGTGGTTCTGCCCCAGGCGCCAGATGAATCCGGAAAGGTTCCAGATGGAGCTTGGGTTGATACCTGCCTTCTTTGCGTACAGCCCGGTCGAGGCCCTAGTGGATGCCTGGGACATTGACCACATTGTGCCTTTGCAGCCCCTGACCCAGTGCCATTTCCAGGTGGCTCCCTGGTTTATGGAGGAGCTCCAGGATATGAAATGCCAGAGAAGAGGTCTGGAGAGCTGCTGGAGATCCAGCCAGTCCAAATCTGACTGAGCACAGTTAAGAACCTGTATAAGGTCATCTTGTGGCGATGAAGGTGGCGAAGTCGGCTTACTTCTCCACCCTCATCATGTCCACAGGTAATCAGCCAGCCACCCTGTTTAGGGTGACCTGCTCCCTGTTGAACCAGGGGGTTAGGGATGACCCTCTATGGGGGTGGGCTGAAGAGTTTAGTATGCATATGCTGGACAAAATCGCTCAGATCTGGACTGGCTTGGACTCTGACTGGGCAGGGTCTGACAGGAGGGAGACGACCGGTCTTGTGGATGTGATTTGGGATGAATTCGATCCTATTACTCTGGAGGAAGTGGACAGGATCATGGGTAGGCTGAGTTCCATCACATGTTTATTGGACCCGTGCCCCTCCTGGCTCGTTTATGCAGCCTGGGAGGTGACACAAGGCTGGATCCAGGCAGTGGTTAATGCATCCTTGCATGAGGGAGTCTTGAAGGAGGTGGTGGTGAGGCCCCTCCTCAAGAAGCCTGCCTTGGATCCAGCTGTTTTGAACAACTTTCATCCAGTTTCCAACCTTCGCTTTATTGCGAAGTTTGTTGAGAGTGTGGTGGCGCATCAGCTCCCACTGTTCCTGGAGGAAGTGAATTATCTGGACCCGTACCAGTTGGGTTTCAGGCCTGGGTACAGCATGGAGACGGCATTGGTTGCACTGGTGGATGATCTCTGGTGGGCCCGGGACAGGGGTTATTCCTCTGTCCTGGTCCTATTAGACCTCTCAGAAGCTTTCGATACCATCGCCCATGGTATCTTGCTGCGGCACCTCGAGGGATTGGGAGTAGGAGGCACCATTTTACGGTGGTTCTTCTCCTTCCTCTCGGGTTGTTCGCAGTCGGTGTTGGCAGGAGGACAGAGGTTGGCCCTGAGGCTCCTCACTCGTGGGTGCCCCAGGGGTCGGTCCTCTATCCCCTCCAGTTCAACATCTATATGAAGCCGCTAGGTGAGATCATCCGTGGCTTTGGGGTGAGGTATCATCAGTAGTCTGATGATAACCAGCTTTTTATCTCCACCCCAAGCCAACCCAGTGATGCCCTCTACATGATGTCCCAGTGCCTGGAAGCAGTGACAGTCTGGATGGGAAGGAACAGGCTTCGACTCAATCCTGCCAAGACTGAGTGGCTGTGGGTACCGGCGTCTCGGTCTGTCCACATTGTTCCATCTCTGGCTATCAGGGGTGAGGTGTTACCCCCCATAGATAGGACATGCAACTTGGCTGTCCTCCTGGATTCATGGCTTAGTTTGGAAGATCGTTTGACAGCCGTGACCAGGGGGGCATTTGCCCAGGTTCGCCTGGTATGCCAGTTGTGCCTCTATTTGGACCGGGACACCCTACGCATGATCACTCATGTACTTGTCATATAGACTACTGCAACGCTCTCTACATGGGGCTGCCTTTGAGGACCACCCAGAGGCTTCAGCTGGAGCAAAATGCGGCCGCATGGGTTGTGATGGGGGTGTCCCAACACTCCCATGTTACACCCCTACTGTGTGAGCTTCATTGGCTCCCGGTTGCCCTCCAGGTGAGATTCAAGGTGCTGGTGATTACCTATAAAGCCCTATGTAGCTTAGGTCCGGGGTACTTGTGGGAACAGCCTCCTATTGCCCAGTGCGTTCCCACAGAGAGGGCCTCCTCAAGTTGCCGTCAGCCAGACAATGCTGGCTAGCGACCTCCAGGGGGAGAGCCTTCTCTGTGGCTGCACCCACCCTGTGGAAACAACTTTCCTTGGAGCTCTGGTTGGCCCCTGACCTCCACTCCTTCCGTCGCAGCTTGAAACTGTTTTTATTCCATCAAGCCAGCCTGAATTGATGGTGGATTTTTATGGTTTTACTGGTTTTAACTCAAATTTTATTCTAAATTTATCATTATGGGATTGTTAGTTTAATTCCTTTTTAACTTTTGTATGTTTTATCATTTTATTATTGTAAGCCGCCCTGAGTCCTGCAGGAGATAGGGCAGCATATAAATCCCATAAGAAATAAAAAATAAATAAATAAATAAAGAAAGAAATGTATAAGTTTTCCTTTCAAGATATACTTTTGCACTTGGGATTAATTTATATCTTAAACAAATAGTCCACTAGTGTTCATTAAAGTATTTAATTAAAATGTTATGGCTTGAAAGAAGAGACTATATTTCTAATAATGTTCTTTTTTTTTTTTTTTTGGTAATGTCCTTATTGAATTTTACTAACAAGTTCAAAACCAAACAGAGCTTGTGTCTTGGAGCAATGGTCACTGTTTTGCAAGTACTCCATAGAACTAAAGGCTCAGCAGTTAAGACATTGGGTTTGTTGGCTGGAAAGCAGACACCCTGGTTTAGAGACCTGAGCATGACGTGATGGAGGAGTACCTATCTTCACCTAAGTCCTGCTCACCTGGCTGTTCAAAAGCATGCAAGTGTGAATAGATAAACAGGTACCAATTTGGTGGGGAGGAAACAACACTCCACAATGTCATGCTGGCCACATGACTGCAGACAATGCTGGCTCATGGCTTCAAAATGGAGATGAATGCCACTCTTATAGTCAGTAGTGTCTAGTAGACTTAAATCCACAGGGACTCCTTTCCATTCCTTCCACAGAAATAAACAGAACAAACAATTCAAGTATACCTTAAAGGATTTTAATATAATATGCAGGCTTGCTTTCCTTTTTCTAATGGTTAAAAAAACCGCCTTTAATCTTGGATTGCATATCATATTAACAAGCATTTGTATCATATCTCTCTCTCTCTCTCTCTCCCCCCATAAACACACACACGCAAACACACACACGCAAACACACACACACATGCACACACTGTTTCCATAGACAAAGAGATCACTTTCTATTGTCTTATATTTCACAAATTCTATAAAATACAGGTATGAAATTATTTCTACAACTATCAGATATTATTGTAAACCATGTATTTGAAATTCTAATGATTTTTTTTAATATACTTCAAACCTTTACTTGGGTGAAATTTGAATATATACCAGTATATATTTTGCAAAGAGTTAAGATACTCCAGAGTATCTGTTTTTTTACATCAGCTGTTCACCTTAACTGAAGAGCAGCAAATTGAAGAACAAAGATCAGTTGCTGGTTACTATTGACTCCCATGAATTGAAAAATCTGGCCTGGAGCCTCCACAGACACAGTGACGTCAATAAGTTAGGTCAGCTATGAATGGACGAAGAGGTGGCACACAGAAACCAATTTTCCTCATCTCTGGGAAGCAGTGAAAGGAACAGGTTGTGTAAGATGAGGAAATGATGAGTCACAGATAGCAGACTGCATGCTCTAATCTACCAATATCAAGTTCAGGGAGAAAAAGTGGTGTTGCTTAACTAATGATCAGATTACAACACCAGAGAGAAGTGTTATCAAGTATAAACATGCATAATACTGAAAGCACAGATGAGCAAGTCTTGGGCTCCATTGCTTTGTTTTTTGCTTTTTTACATTCTGTATAAATATTGCTTTTGCTATAGTCTCGTTTTTAGAAAATGCAAAAGATCCTGAAAAATCAAACATAATTTATATGTATATCTATTTGCAACCTTGTTTCTTCTTCAGTTTGGGTTTCAGAACTATCATTTATTGGCATGTGACAATGTTCAGTAAGTTTGGTCATACTAAATTATGAGAGATATGAAGCCTGCAATACAGTGGAACTTAGGTTCATGACCACAATTGATTCCATAACTTTGGTTGAGAACTGAGTTGGTTGTAAACTGAAACAAATTTTCCCATTGGGTTGTATGGAAATATGATTGATCCGTTGCAGACACCTATGAACTCCACTGTTGTTGTTTTTTAAATATTTTGAAGCACATAAATACAGTAGTGTAGCTAAATATGCCACAGAGTGCACAATGTAACAGTAAAATCCTTTAACATAAGCACAGAAACAAACTGACACACTCCATGAACACATGGCAAGACCCCAAACTCGGAGCCAAACTAAAGCCCAGGATGCTACAACACAGCCAACTGCCCAGGATGTCTTCACACAGCCCATTACCCAGGTTGTTAGAAAACAAAAGAGCAATTGCCACATAGCTATTACCTCAGCTGCCCAGGATGTTACAAAACAGCTGCCTAATCTGCAAGCATCAACTCCATCAACCAATCAAGATGGAACAGCACAGCCAACCAACCCGCTT
>JANHFR010457980.1:0-11383 GCA_032468015.1 Mimophis mahfalensis | reverse complement strand
CTGGCGGTTTCCCAGTTTGTATGTCAAAATCATCGTATGTCGAGTGGTTCATAGGTCGAGGGACCACTGTATGGGGAGGGAGGGGGCGAAATGTAGTAAAAAGATTTTGATAGTTGTAATGAAATGAACAGGGAATGCCGATCTCTGCATCTATAGAAAGTACCAAGCCACTTGCTTTATCACAGAGAAGACTTCTATTCTTTGAGACTTGATTTGAAGGGGTTTTTTAAATTACTTGCCTTGTTAAAAGAACCAAAAAAGGACAGAATTGGAGAAGTTAAGAAGAAGAAGGATGTTGGAAGGAAAAGGAACAACACAAAAGGAAAGGAAGGGAAAATGTATTGGAAGGAAAAAAATATGGAAAAACTGGCCACATACAACAGTAATCCCAACCTTTTTGGCACCATGGACCAGTTTCGTGGAAGACAATTTTCCCACAGACCAGGGGGGGTGGTTTCAATTTCACCCACTACTCACCTCCAGCTGTGCAACCAAGTATTGGTTGATGGCCCAGCAGTTGGGGACCCCAACAGTGATAAGCATTGAAGGCTTAACAATGTCCAAACCCACTATCAACTACCTGGGAACTGATTTGAATCTATTACTATGATCTACTTTGATATTTTATAATCTACATCTATGTAATATTTTAATATTGTGTATCACCTTAAGATCTTGAATCAGTACCAAGGATCCTATTGTCATCAAGCAGAGCCAGTGAAGCAGACTTTAGCACAAGCCATCATATCAATCATGCTTTTCAATTTCTATTCCTGTTGGCACATGTATGCATGCTTAAACCACATATTCCAAACAAAGGGATCTTTTTCTAAGCAGGTGATGGACTTTTCTAAACATTCTTAAGCTGTTTGATTCCCATGTTTGACTCCATATGAAGCTGTGTTTAGAACTTTCTTTCTAGATTTCAACTACTTTCTTTGCTTTGACCTAGGGCTCTAGCTAGATTGCACTTATCACAGCTCTAGTTTATGAATGCCTCTATTTCTTTACTCCTTGCCCCTGTGCCAGGAGAGCAAGCATTAATAGATTTCCATGAACAGGTCTCTGAGGAAATGGCCTGTTCTTTGGCACAGAAGACTTTTAGAATGAGCTTTCTTCCATTGACTCCCTTTGATAGGTCTTTTTACACAATTCCATTTTTTGGAGGCACTCCCACCAAGTGCATTCATTGGCGGACTAGGGAAAGGAAATAGAACAGACTTCTAGACAAAAATGGTAGGTGTGAAATTGAGAAGAATTCTATTGATCTTTCCCATCTAACAGATTACCAGAGTTGGAAGGGACCTTGTAGGTCATCTCCTGCCCAAGCAGGAGACCCTACACCATTTCAGATGAATAGCAGTCCAATCTCTTCTTGAAAGCTTCCAGTGGTGAAGCTCCCATAACTTCTGAAAGCAAGCTGTTCCATTGGTTGTTTTCACTGTCAGACATTTCTTCTCATTTCTCGGTTGTCTCTTCTTTAGAGGACCAGTCTGCTGCCAAGTGCCATCCCAAGCAACTGTTTTTCCCTTCCTGTTTTGAAAGGGGTGGAGTTGAAGGGATTGTTATCACTTTGGAATTTTCTGTCTCTTATCCCCATTGTCTACTCTTGGTATTGTTCATAGTGCTTATCAACAGGCATTCTCTAGAACATCTCTTTCATTTTCCTCACCTCCAGTCGTGGCACCAATGTGCAACCATGGTTACAAATACTGGGAAAATTGCCTAGCTTCAAAATTGCCAGCACACCCTCCTATCATTTTCACAGTTAGCAATTAAATACAATAGTGGAATAAACTTCACAGCTGCCCCTTAGAGCAATTGCTCAGAATTTTTTTAATAATTGTTGCTTTGGGGGTTTTGTTTTTGTTTTTTTGTAAAGCAAAATAGCTTAGAATGTGGTATTTGGCTGAATAAGTTCCACTATTAATTAGGGGGCAGGGGGAAAGAGCCTTGAAAAATGAATGTTTCTGTGACGCCTCCCAGTTCTCCACATTTCAAAATCTGGAGCAGTAAAACCATTCCACAAATTCAAAATTATTTGAGGGGCTGGAGAACAGAAATGGTGCTCCATGGAAGTGTCCTTAATTTTTTTTCAACTTCATTTAGCCATTGTTAATTGCTAATATTTTTTCCTCAGCTGATGTCACCATGTGATATCTGTGTGATCCATTATATTATTGTAAACTGCCAAGCGACCTCAGGAATCAACAGTCTTATACCCTGATGCTGTAAACTGAGCTATTCTAGCAAAATATTCTTGAAATGTCCTAACTCTGCTGTCCTCCATTTCTTCCTCTTCTCTCACAGATATTCAATACTCCAATGAAGTAAGTAAGTTGGAGCTCGCACACTTATTTTTGTCTACAATACAATTCAGCCATGAAATATGTTGCCTCATTCAGTAGACATTCCATATACCTCATCAGTTGTAAAATCTTATAAAAGAAAATATTGGACAAATATTCAGAGGAAATGCCTGAGGTGATAGAAATGGTCATGCCTTAAGAAAACAAATTAAATTATCAGGTCCAATTGGCTCCTTTCACTTCTATAATATTGCCTGTAGATCTCATAGGCCTTTAACTGGAATGTGTTTAACATTCCAGTTAAATGCAGAATAACCCATACTAGAAACTCATTTTCTGTGATGTACTGCAATTACTCAAGTTATCTGTAGGGGCAACCAGCATAAAAAGGAAGATAGGAAATAATAGATTAGGATTTCTCATGGTGCTGCTATTGCTTCACATTACTGAAAATGAGGAAAGCTGATATAGAAGATAGGAGAATCCTTCATAGCATCAAAATAGGAAGTGCAAGAATGAAAAGCTAACTTAGAAGAGCTCACAGCTGTGATCCCCAAGGTTTTGTGTTATAAACTGATTCTGAATTTCACTACAGTAGAAAAGCTGTCAGACAATGTAGCAATTTCTTGCATGAAGATCTGGTCCTATTGCAGAATATAAGAAACCATATAATTTACTAATTACCCATCAGTTGGAATGCTAATCTTCGAAGCAAAAAAACACGTAGGCCATGCTCTTCTTTAGATGTCTGGGTAGAGTAAGAATGTGCATTTAGTTGCCAGATGTTGGGAAATGCCCAGCCAGGTGGGGAGGTGGAAGTAGCTTACAATCATTTTGCAACTGTAGGAGATCCAGGAGCTATGCCCTTCCCAACTTCATGGAACCTTATCTATCTGTTCCAAGGGAAGGCAAGCAGTCTGGGGAGATTTGTATATTACAGGTAGATTTACAATGAAGTAGTCTACCTCAATGTCTATGGAGATCCTCAGTGATCCAGGTCATGGTTTCCCAAAGATGCTTTTCAAAAGGCATCTAGACTTCCTTTGTTTTTCAGTTCAGGTCAAAACTGAAGAAGCTTCTTGGATGAGAAACAAAATGTCTTCAAGACAAAAGCAAAGAAAGTCCAGTTGCATTCAGAAAAGCACCTTTGGGGTAGTCAAATTCAACTCTTCATGTGTTGGTTTATTGATTGGGCCTGATACCACCTTATACAAAATTGTTTCTGACCAGACAGGAGTTTCTCTGGATTCTATTCTTTGAAGGCTAAATTGTACATTAAATTGTATCAGAGCTTGACCCTTTCAGATCCTTCTGAAAGTTTCAAATGTAAGAGTTTATTTTCTTTATCCCATCAGCTTTCTCCTGGATCTCATTTTTAGTCTTCTGTTAAACAAATCAGTAGTAGCATCTTGTGAAAAGATAGGCTTTTCAGACAACCATAGAAAAAATCGAATCAGACTTGTTTTTAATAAGTCATTTTCCAAATTCCATATCAGGAGGGATATGCACAATGCTCCCATTGCTACAATGCTGAGTATCTGTCATTATCACAGACCACTTAAAGCACTGTTTCCAATCCTAAAAACTAAGAATTCTGGGAGATGGAGTCCACACATCTTAAAGTCACATCTTAACCTTGAAGTTAAGATTGAGAATCACTGACTTAAAGACTTAACAATAAATCAGATTTCCCATACTTCAAGAAACAGGATTTCCAACTCTTTAAATAATTATCTATAAGTGAGAACTTCAGTAGTTATTCCATTAATAAGGAAATATCAAACATTTCAAAATGGAGATGTGCTAACTTAACAGAGACTGTATGGTGTAAATGTTCTATTTCTAAAGTGTGTTATTATTTTCTTCAAGATGCCCATCTTGCTTTCTTATGGAGTTGTGTTTCTAAAGTCTAAAGAATTAACTTCTTTTTTCATTCTTCCGACAAAGTAGAGATTTGCCTTGTATCTACTGACTGAGATCACAATCATTTCCTTAAGTTTGAAAGCTGACTTTATACTCCTTGATAACGTTTTGGACAGTAAAGTCAGCTGCTCCGTGCAACAGATCATGATGACATGCTATAGAAAAAGAGGAAGTCTGGCAGTAGGTTGGGCTGGCAGCAGACCTTTCAGAATGAGAGCCACACATAAAGTCGGGATAATTAGACATGAAGTGAGATTTGATGAGTCTTTCAGATGCAATGCTCAGGAAAGCTGCTTGATTGACTGAGAGAGGGTTATTTCTCAAAAAGCCTGGTTTCCTGTTGCTGGGCATTTTTTGTTTGTTTGTGTGTTTGTTTTGTTTTGAAAAGGAGCTTCAAAGACTTGCATCAGCACTTGCTAATGAACAGGTGCCCTGTGAAAGGCTGGTCTTCTGTTGGCTGTCATGGGACTCTATCCAGTTAGAAAGCCATGGATTTCAAATATGAAAATTAGGCTGATGTACAAATTTATTCATTGAATGCAAGCAAGGAAACCATTTTTACAGAAGCACATTCTATTAATTTCCAATGTAGTCGGTCTTCAGAACTTTTGTTTCCCTGAATACAGACAATCCAAAACTTATTCAAGACATTGTTTACTCCTGGAGACTGCCTGCAATTTTCTTGGCGAGATTTCAGAAGTGTTTTGCCATTGCCTCTTTCATAAGACTAAGAGAGTAGGACTGGTCCAAGGTCACCTAGATGGCTTTGTGCCTAAGGCAGGATTAGAAGTCACAGTCTCCTGATTTCTCACCCAATGCCTTAGTCACTATGCCAGACTGGATTCAAAAACTCATTTGTAGATATGGCAATACAGAGTACCTGTTTTGAAAGGTTTGTTCCCTGGCAAATCTCTCCTTATACTGTTCCTTTCTAATAATGTTAAGAAACAATGCCACACAAATGCCCACAAGACGCACACTGGTCTTAGATGAAAGTAATATATGAAGGAGAGAAAGAGAGATGAGAGATAGACAGATAATATCGATAACGGAATAAATGAGTTGGAAGGGACCTTGGAGGTCTTTTTTATATATACAAATTCTTTATTATAACATTGAAACAAGTTACAACGTCCTTCAAAATACAACTTTAAAATATAGCTTGTTTGCTTGTTACAAGGGAGGGGGAAGATCAATTACTATTTCATCCAGAGTGGCCAGAAAATCTTTAGTTGACTGGAGACCATCATAGTCCCATGAAATGAACGGTTGTTTTGCAGGCAGAGGGATGCTGCTTGGAAATCTATCAGGCACACTATCAAAATGTCATAAGAGGAACTCCAGTGAAAGACATATGGCTCAGCCGGTGCTCTTCAGGAACATCAAAACTCTCAAAATCTAGAGGATTATAAGAAAAAAGATTCTCCTTCTCTGGCCATTCTTCAGGAACCATGCTGTTGTCTTCAGTTCTGCTTGTATTTTCATTTTCCTTTTTTAATAAAAACTTTTTTCCTTTAGGGAATTGACTCTTTGTTGTTGCTAGAGGTCTGTTCAAACTTCCCAGAGCCTTCCTGACTGATAGAGATTCTGTTAGATTCACATTAAGTGTCCTTCCAACAAGAGGGGTTTTAGGATGAGATCTTTCTACCAACACTTTTGAAGGTGCCAATAGCTGTTTTAGTCTGTCCTTAGTAGCAGTAGTGGTGCCAGTTTCTCCATTCTCTTTGTCTATGAAGATATGTGTTGCCATTCCTACAGCATCAAATGATCCCGTTCCGCTTCTCCCTTAAACTATTGCTTGCGGTTTTAATATTGCAACAGAAGTAGCCTTATAAAACTAAATACGCAGGAACAAACGGAAATGAAAATTAAACTATCATGGGGAAAAAAGTTCTACATCTATCATCCCTTATCGATTCATTCGCCTTGGAGGTCTTCTAACCCAACCCCCTGCTCAAGCAAGGGACCCTACAACATTCCAGACAAATGGTTGTCCAATCTATTCTTTAAAATCTCCAGCATTGATAGACGATAGGTAGACAGATAAACAGACAGATAGCTAGACAGATAGGTACATAGGCACATAAACAAATAGATAGACAGCAATTCCATTCTAGATTATTCTGTGTAAAGAAAAGAAACAAAAGGTATGATGGACAGAGCAAGGTTGTAACTTGCAAAAGACCACATCTGGGCTTCATGAAAAGAAGTATCTCTTAAGCAGAGCAGTTGTACATTGAATGAATGAATTTGAAAACACATTAAGAGATACTTGTCAAATAAGAAAGAAATGACTACAACATGATTTCCATCTACATATATTATTCCTATGCATGCAATGTCTGCACTGGAAGAGGTTCCAGTGCTTCAAACTATGGGGAGAGAAATAAGTGAACTGGTAAAATTTATCAATTTTTTCCCAGCATTCTCTCTCTCCCTTCCCACCCCAACTTCAGCATTTCCATCTTTAAAAAGTAGTAACTGAGAAGCTCATCAAGCAAAAGTTGGATACCCCTCCACACACACTTTTTTTTTTTTTTGAAATCTAGGAAAAGGACCATGAAAAATAAACCTATTTTTCAGAAAGCAATTTGTAATTTTCATGCATTCATAATATATGGAAGAAACAAAAATAAGCTCTTCATAGAAATTGCATGAATTCAGGAAAAAGCATGTAGCATTACAGCGTATATTGATTTACTGTATGTATGTGTGTATATATATTTAAAACAGCCGTTTCTGTTTTAAAATGGTAGTGTGCTTTAAAACAGAAACGGCTGCCACTGCCTTCTACATATGAGCCAGAAGATGGTAAATGAGATTTTACCGACACGTCGCTACAACTTTAAAAGCACAACTATGAATAAGTGGGAAAATACCCAAAAAAATCATAATGCCATACACATAAATACCCTTAAAAACACAAGAAAACACACACACACACACACACACACACACACAAAGATAAAAACACAGGGTTGTATCTTTCTATTAAGAATTATACAACAAAATTCACTCTTGGTTTGATCATTCTCTGCAAAAACAAATTGAAGCATTTTTATCAAGGAGGGTATGCTGGTAAAAAAAAAAAGTCATTTCCAGAATGAATCCTGGACTACGTGCTTGACATCCCACATCCTTAGAGAAGTTTCCTCTTGCTTTGGCACAGATGTTCTTCCAAAGCACAGAAAATAGATGAGGTTGTTTAGAAAAATCTCTGAAAGGTTTCTGCAAGATGAAGAGTAAAAACATTTCCTTTACATTTATTAATACTTCTGATATGCTACATGCGGTATATGAATTTGGACATAGTAAATAACCTTGAAACCTTCCATATTAATGCATTTATGGAGGGTCAGTCTGTTAAATTAATAATGACCAACAATATATGCTGTGTGACACAGGGAAGGAGCAATTTTCCCCAACATCTTAATGCGCCTGTCAAGGTTCTGACTAGTGAACCCAACCAATTCAGCGCTCCCAAGACTTTCAGCTTTCTCTATTTTATTGAGTACATCATTTCAAACCAGCTCTAAACGTTTTCCATGGTTTCAGGATAATTAAAGGATAGATAATTCCCTCCCTCATAGTCACAGGTCAAACTGTCCAATTAGGTGTTCTGGCATCTCCTTGGCAACTCTCCTCAGTCTCTGGCCAGCACCTGTTAAGTTGACCTTGGTTCCCACGGGGTGGTCTGATGTTGTTGCCTAGTCTGACATTCCAGACTTCCCCCCTTACACACTGTGTGGTAATCTGAGAAATGGAAAAAATGGCTGTGGCAGGCCTGAACTGTTTCAGAGTTGACAGCAGTCTTCTCCAACTTAGGATCATCTAGATACGCCAGCCAAGGTTGTAGAAAGGTTGATTAGAACATTTTTTCCCCAGGTGTTGACTTTAAAGATAACTCAGTAGAGAAAATCTTATAAATGGATTGTGTTCTTATGGATTAGAAAATCATCTTGCCTTCTAGACAACAAGAAAATGATCACTGAGATCAAAGGTAGCAAAGATTAATGGTCTCAGCAGATGATGATTAAGTCTCCTGCAACCCTATAGACAAAACTTGATTTCTTGAGTGGTGTACTTAGATACCTGTTTTGTAAAGAATGGGTGGTGAGGGCCCCAAATTTAAAATCTGATTTCATTTCACTAAAAATAATGTTAAATTAAAATTCGTTCATATGAATACTTGTCATGCGTTGAATAATTTTCCCTGTTACGTTAAAAATTACAATTTGGCAAAAATTTGCAGATTTCCAAGGCTTTCAGAGATCTCGGAGAATTTGGAGCCTTAGACTTGGCACCTAAGAATTATGGCATCCATGGAAAACACTAAAAAACACTGGCTGCAGTGAAAGCAATATAACTAGCCTTGTGCAACCCATGTGTTAAACAAAGCCAGGCCAAAGAGAACCTTAAAGGTTTAGTAGCCTTGTTCTGTGCTTCTCTGTTTAAAATCTCACTTTCCTTCCAACCATCCAACTGCATTCTCTGGAAATTCAGAGAGCGTACCTTCTTGGTATACTGCCCTATCTTTTAAAGGTACAAAACAGGCCTCTGGCATGTGTGATGTCCTCTGGTTTCCATGGCTACTGGAACAATTTCTGGAGTTCATTCATATGAAACCAAGTTTAGAGAATCCTGCCACATGTAGGTTTACAGTTTTAATCCTAAGGCAATAAATAGAAATGTACTTTTACCTATGCTCTCCTCATGGGTTATTTTTCTATAGAGTGGAACAGATTCTGTTTTTCCACCTAGAGTCACAATTCATTTATGAAACACATTTATCAGTGATTCAAATGTTGATCAAATTCATCACCTTCTGACCTTCAGAAGGTCAGCCCATCGTCATTCGTAAAAGGCCACATAATGATCGATAGATCCTTTTGCAAAACCACTTTAGGAAACAGTCTGGAGAAGTGGCTTTGAGACTACTGATGTCAGCCAATAATTGCAGGGTCTGATTGGCATCCCTGGGGGAAATGGTCAAATGGTCTTCCCAGAATCTACCCCAGGCATGAAATAGTTCCTCAGTACCAAACACAACCAATGTGCATCTTAGCAATGTGATCACTCCAATAACATATAGTTGTAGGTTCCGTAAGTGAACATTTTCTGTCCCAACCCTATTTTTGGCAAACCTTGAGCTGAATTATTGTATTGCTTTCTGAATCAGCTGCCTTGAATTCATCCAAAGAAAGCACTTCATCTGACCATAATGTGTAGATCTGGAAGGTCATAAGTGACATAAAATTTTCTCTCTGTTTGTTATAAGTTAGAAATAGAATTCCTGTTGCTGAAAAGGCCTTTTATTGTTCTTCAGGCTGTTTTTTTTTTCCAAATTGTGGTACTATCATTTGTTGTTATGGGGATATCCAAGCATTGCTGCAGAATATCTATGATAACCTTGGAGACCACTGCGTTCATTCTCTACAGATGAGAAAGCTGACTTGGAGTCATTGTGGGCTTCTCTCATGCAAGCTGGGGACCAAGCCTTCTCTGTAGCTGCCCATGTTTTGAAATATACCCCTCGCTCTGTATAATAGTCCTAGTTTTAACTTAGTTTTCTGGTTTTATCTTTGTTATTATGGTAAGTCATCGACAGCAACAAGCATAATTATCCAACTCTAACCTAGAGTTCGATCCAGGGCAGATATCTATATTGGATTCTCCTGTCTGAGAATCTGCAGTGGTAATAGTAGCTCAGTAGGAACATGACAAATAGTCCAGATATCTGCTGTGATTAGTACAGTACATGGATGCAGGTTACAATCCTTGTAATAACAGCAGAAATAAAGGTATTAAATAGATCATGTGCCTTCAGTGATTGAAAGCTGGCTCTGCCTGCTCCTGCGTACATTGGTTTTAGTCCAATTTTATATTTGCAGAAGATGGACACAGACACCATTGTGCTTTCATTTTAACTATGTTTTTCTACAAAAAGGAAATGAAACTTTTTGAGCTCCAGTCCATGAAGGAAGAATCAGTGCAGCCCCCTTTGTTATCATGTCCTTGGCACTTTCCCCATATTTTAGTGAATTTTGCAATGGATATTTACCAGTTTCTAATGAAGTACAAAGTCCTGATACAAAATTGCCCAGCTTATTTTACTTGCTTAAATACTTAGTATGCCTCTTCCACAGAGGGGTTCTCATTAATGCCACAGTTTAGAGTACATATGTTGCATTGACTAATGCACAGGACTTCTAATTGTCACAACTACCATAAAAGCAGTAAACAAACTTGGTATCAGGAGAAAAAGTGGGATCTTGTGCCATGTGAACAGATATCACATGGACATGCTAGGATACCTATATGGATTTGCCCCAACTATTTTCTAGCCCAGCTATAGGTCTTGCCAATATTATATCTAAGCAGTATTTTTAAAAAAGAAAAGGAGAGAAGAGAATTAGTATTTTAAATACCAAGGCAAATTTGCTGAATACATTGTAAGTCGCCCTGAGTCTTCGGAGAAGGGCGGGATATAAATGGGATTTAAAAAATAAATTCTAAACAGTTTTTCTAAAGAATGTTTCACAGCTTATCATGATTTCAGATCATCTGTTTCATCAACAATTGCTGTGCATTTGTTTTTATTCCATAAAAACATTATTCTATATATGAATAAACCATCCAAAGACAAACTTTATGGAATAAATTGTTGTAAAATCAGCGATTAAGTTGCTGGCCTAGAAATCAGGAGATTCTGAGTTCTAGTTCTGCCTCAAGCATGAAAGCTGGCGGAATGACTTTGAGCCAAGTACTTTCAGTCCAACTCAGGTAAAATAGAACCACCATTATAGAAAACAGGAATGATCATTACCTTGAGTTACTTATAAAAGTAATAAAAATGGGATTAAACTCTAATAAACAAAGCCTTTGATGCAACCCATGCACATCTTCTGTGAGTCATCAGGCAGTGAGAATTGTGATTATGAAAAATCAAGAGAGGTAGAAACGTTATCTCCAGCAGAAGGAAAGCATAACAAACATTCTGGCATTTAGCATATCTAGTTTGAGATCAGAGGAATGCAAATAAATGAGTACTGGAGTCTCAGATAAACAAATAATTAAAAGACCCCAGTGAATTATTCTTTTTTTTTTTTTTTATTGAAAAGTTTTACAAATACATTTTAAAAAACTTTTAA
>JANHFR010455845.1:0-11395 GCA_032468015.1 Mimophis mahfalensis | reverse complement strand
GGAGCTCACTCCGTTATGCAGCACTTGGGATTCGAACCACTGAACTGCCGACCTTTCTGATCGACAAGCTCAGCGTCCTAGCCACTGAGCCACTGCATCCCCTTGTTGGTGGTTAAAGACCACCAATTCAACCAAATTAAAATTGAAGGAAGATCTGCAGGGTGGGCAACAGAAAATCTAAATGACTGTAGAGATTCTCAATCATCCGGGTCATGGTTGTCCCAAAGGTGTTTTTTTTCAGGAGGCAAGTGGGCTTTCTGGTTTTTCTTTGAAGACATTTCACTTCACACCCAAGAAGCTTCTTCAGCTCTGACTCGATTCTCATCTAAGAAACTTCTCATCCCAGAAGCTTCTTCAAAGAAAAAACAGAAAGCCCACTTGCCTCCTGAAAAAGCACCTTTGGGGCTACAGAAGATCATGTCTTTAATGCTCAAAGGCTTACAGAAAGAGTTGGGTCTTTACTACTTCTGAAATCCAGGCGAGGTCCACCAGAATCTCAGGAGAACATTCCTTCCATGGGACTCCAACCTCATGACCTGTAGTATCCCACACTATCTTCTCTATCTGATTGACAGCTTGACCACACCCCGAGCCATCTCCAGATAATTCTTCTCCCAGCTTAAAACACCCTTCCTGAATTTAGCAAGTTTTTGAAATAAGGGCATTGAATGCAGAAGAAAATCAAATACTCCGATTTGTTGACTGGTCCTCCTTGGAAGGGCTCCGTATGACAAATCAAGATAAAACAAGTCTAGAAACGTCCTTCAAGTTTTTATCTTGTTCCATACCTCCCAGGAGATAATTTCCTTGTGGGAGAAACCTCAAATTATACCAATGAATTGCCTGTCCTATTTATGAACTCAAGAATCTCGAAAAAAAATCTCAAGATAGCGATATGTGGGTGTCACACCCTCCTGTTATTTACGTCCAACTGACTCAAACCACACTCAAATATTCAGTCAGGTTTCACCTGTGGTTTGCTCAATGACAAGAATCAAGATGAAGAGACAACTATCTGGCGCTCCCTTGAGTTCTGGACTTAAAAGGGAGGAGTCCCTAAGAAGTTAAGCTACGTGGACCTTCTCCCTTCAAAACACCATCCGTTGCGCACAGCAGGATGCAGTCTTCCACTTTTGGAATGGCACTTATTTTACTTTTCGTTGATGATGGTTATTCTACCACCCTTGCTTCCATCCATTTGTAAAGGAGCAGGGTTGACAAAGTGGGAGAGATATTGTTGAAATGCACAAACAGGGCAAGAGTGAAATCTGTGCCACTGCAGTTTCATCTACTCAACGATATTTTATTCGGGCTCAAGATAAGAAATATCCATATCTAACAAGCAACCGCCAGAAGCCTCACTGACGGCCTTCCAATTGCCATAATCTAGTTAGGACGGCCTCCTCAAACACTAAATATTCATCCAGTGCTACCTGTTGTGTAAAATCCTTTCTTGGCAGCCCACGGATGTTTATCATTCAAAAGCTGAATCATTTAAAAAAAAAAAAAAGGCACACTTAGGCAGGCTCATTGTACCATGAGCGAAAGATTAGATTTCAAGAAAACAAACCAGATTAAAAATAAATAAATAACAGGTTTCTAGACCTCACGACTGTGGGGGGAAAAATGTGGTTTAAGAAATACAAGATATAAATTTGTATGGCTGCAGGCCTAACAGCCACGTCAAATAAAAGTTAATTTGAATGTAATGCTACTGAGTCCAATGGACTCGTTTCGGGGCTTTAAACTATTATATTCGATTGAGATGATCAGGCATTGAGAATATAGTTGAATGTAGTCTTTTATGTAGACTGAGAGCTTAAGCACTGAAGACTAGTTCCTTGTGTGTCCAATCACACTTGGCCAATAAAAAGAATTCTATTATGTTCTGTTCTGTTCTATTGATTCTAATTCTATTTTCTATTGTCCTTCCCTTCCCTTCCCTTCCCTTCCCTTCCCTTCCCTTCCCTTCCCTTCCCTTCCCTTCCCTTCCCCTTCCTACTCTAGTTTGTTCAGCACAGGGGTTAAGATCTGGAGCTGAATTAGGATCATATGATTATGAATGATTTGCTGTATTACAGTGACCACCTGCCCTACGTAAGTAGTCCTCGGGTTATGACCACAGTTGAGCCCGGAAATTGATGTTGCTAAGCAAGAAATTTGTTCAGTGAATGTTATGCCCCATTGTATGACTTCTGTTACGTGAATTGCTTTTATGGGAAAGCATGGCTTGGGGTTTCGGTTGAGAACCTGGGTCAGGGCTGTGGATGAGCGGTCACATGGATTCTGTTTTATTTTCAGGTGGACTTGTTTCCAATTTGCACTTTCCCACCCCCATTAAGATGGACAGTCTGGGCAATTGAAACTATCTAGATGGAAATGGAGATGAACGGGGCTGTCCATTTTTCCCCCCCATAAGTCTTGAAGTCTCTTAGATCTCTAAAAATGACCCCAAATGCACCTTTTTAAAAAAATAACCAGGAATGAGATGGAAAAGTTTCAAATATGGGAAGGGGTTAAAATGGGAAGAATGGGACTTCCCAAGAGCTAATTATACTGAGAACTTCTGCAGCTTCCATCAGCTGCTTAATAAAAGAAACAGACCAAGTTTTGGAATGCAACCTTAGAGATATTTTAATATGAACCAAGACACATGACAACATGTTCTACAAGATGAACATTGACTGGAAAGGTGGATTTCCATCCCCAGAACTGGGTTTTCCTCTTGCCAACCTTCCAAAAGTTACGGAATCATATCCAGTCGGTACAGAAGGACCTTTCTCTGCGTAGGGAATTCGACGGAAGGGTAACCAGAGTTGGATGGCTTGTCAAATGTACAGTGAAAAGAAGTTAGGTAGGGCTAGGAGGTGACTGTGGAAAGAGGCAGGTGTGCCATGGTAAATGGCCAGCCGAACGGCTTTCTAAAAGTCCACTGATGGAGGAGGACTTTGTCTCCATGCTCAGGGAGGTTAATACGATGACCGATAAGTGCTGGAGCTGAAGTTGGCGCTTGGCAGAGCTCGGGAGTAGAAGCTGGTGAGGTTGGAGCCACCCCTTGGCAAGTAGAGAGGACCTCCTCCAGCACAAGGGTTGTATTGTTCAATGCCCAGAGGCTGGTCAGGACAGTAGAGGGCAGGTCCTGGGATGGTGAGGACGAAAGGTGGTGGTTGGATGGTCACAGTTGAAGCTGGACATTGAGCGTAACATTCGTTCCACACGGGGCGGTTGGCAGCCATCTTAGGATGTCAGAGAGAGGCTGAAATGAGAAGAGTTGGGACCCAGGGGAGAAGTTATGAGATGCTAGCAGAATAACATCACCACCTGAAGTGATGGGGTTGTGTCACCAATGTTCTACTGAAAGGAGATACATGGGTAGAAGGGCTCCAACAGATATTTATTATTATGGAAACTGCCAAAGATAATTTTAAAAAGGTTTAGAAGTGGGAGGGAGAATGCATTAATAATACATTTTGCTCTCTAATGTATACCATAATCCTACAATCTATATATCTCTAAAAAGGATGTGTGTGTGTGTGTGTGTGTGTGTGTGTGTTCTGTATGCACGCCAAAACAGCTTGACCAATTTCAACCAAACTTGGTACACAGATAACTTACCCTCTGAGTACAAACACTGTGGGGGTAAGACAGCTTTAGCACCCCTTGGGGTGTCTGCGGCCCCTAAAAATAGTGCTGAGCTGGTGGCATCACAGTACTCCACAAGGGGGCTCCCTCTGATGTACGATGCTGCATGAGGTACCATGCTGGGACCATAGAGATATGGAACCATAGAACTACAGGCCCATAGACCTACTCACTTGTGACACTGCGCAACAGACCAGCATCAGGCCCATAGAGCTATGGGCTCAGAGCTACTCTGGGTGAAGCTGGGTTATTGGCTAGCAATTTAGTAATCATGCAGGATAGTGCATTATAAAGTACTAAACAAACTAGTGCCCATCTCTTTTTGAAGTATATATTTGTGTATAATATTATTGTCTTAGAACATACCATATTAAAATTTATTTTATATCCTGCATAAATAATACACATCTCTCTGTACTATGTATGGACTCCAAAAATATTGAGTAAAAAATATGTATTGCATAAACATTGTATAAAATTGCATTAATGTACTGCATACATCACCGGTTACTTAGTTTTGTAAAATACATTGCAATAGAAAATAAAGGTTGTTTTTTATGCACGACATTTATTTATGCAGTGTGCAAAGAATACACATTTCTCTAGCTTGTCTACTGAGTACAATTTCTAACATAAAATATGCATTACATGATAACATAGTTCATAAAATGTTCTATTGGTGTGCTGCATATATTTATGCAATGTGGAAATAACACACATTGCTCTACAACAGGTATTTGTTATGTTGCGATACATATTACACGAGAAATTATTAGAGTAGAAAAGATAATAGTTGATCTTTCATTGCTCTCCCTAACAAACAGTTACTGATATTTGGGTCCAAATGCAAATTTTTGTTTTGGTAGAACGGTAGAATACCAAATCACATTGGTTAAGACTAGCAATTGCATGAAGTTAGCACTATAGGTCTTGAAAAAAATGGTGCAAGACAAGACATGGAGATTTTCTCAGACTTCTGAGAGAAAGAAGGAGAAAAAAAGAGAAAGAGAAAGAGAAAAGAGAGAGAGAAAGAAAGAAGAAAGAAATTTTTAAAAGAGAGAGAGAGACAGAGAGAACTTACGAACCCAGATACACCTGGAAGCATCAGATGGACAGAAGAAGACAAAGTTATGGACTTAATCTCCAATTCTGGCATCGGAGAATTGCTACGTCTGTTCCTGAGAAATATTAAGATACTGCGGAAGAGGAAGAAGTACCCAAAGAAAGAAGACTAGATTGACTTCAGAGGTTAATGGATTTCCTTCATTGAGGAGAAGACCTGTGCAACACCCAGAGACAACTGCAGCTGGACTATTTCCTACGCCTTGACCAGAGTTGGATGGCCTTACTCCCAATCCTAAACCGTTCTCCCTCTGTGAAACCTCTGGAGCCACCTCTGCCTTTGAAATCCTCCCTGATAGTCACTGGATTGGTCCCTCCCATCTGCAGTTTGGTTTCCATATCTCCTGACCTTCAGCTTGCCAGCCCAAGCTCCATCTCTGTCTCCATCGGGGAAACAAGGTCGTGAAGATAACCCTCTTTCTTAACCATGCCTTCTCAAGTCAACCTCTGCTAAGAGGTTCCTCTTAAACCACGGTGTTAAGATCCACTTCAAAAACACTCTACACCCTTGTAAAGAAACCTCTAAAAAACTTACCAGTTCTCGGAGGGTTGAGATGTTAGAAAGGTCGAGATGTTCTGAGATGTTTCCTGCAGGAGCCAGCTTTTTATATCCTCAGCTGCCTAGCCTCTAGGGATGAGACATCCAGAACGAATTTCCCAACCTGGTGTCACAAGAGAGACACCCTGGCTTGCTGTAAATAATTCCCCACCCAGGTGGTGATTACTAAGCGGTGCACAAGAAAACAATTGATCCACCCAATTTTGTGACAATAAGGTCTGACCAGCTCAATGCAAGGGAGCCAATGTACACTACGCCCTACGGATGGTTTTTTGAAAATGAATGGCTTCATTTTGTGAAAACAATGAGTTTCCTCTGGCTAACATTCCACAGAATGCTTTCTGGCTGGTCACCTGTGAGTAAAGATGGCAGGGCCTGTTGGAGTGAAGGAGAAACAACGTTTTGTTGGTTTGGATCAATTCACGGGAGAAGCTCTCTTGGACTGTGACATCCCCTTGGCTTTGGGGATGTCTAGTCTAATGAAAAGAAGGACTAGGGGCGACATGATAGCAGTGTTCCGATATTTGAGGGGCTGCCCCAAAGAAGAGGGGGTCCACCTATTCTCCAAAGCCCCAGAAGGCAGGATGAGAAGCAACGGATGGGAACTAAACCTAGGAGAGAAGCAACCTAGAATTAAGGAGACAATTCCTGACAGTTAGAACAATTAATCAGTGGGACAACTTCTACCCAAGAATACAAGATAGCAAATAAGGGAACCAAGAAGAATAAATATTAATTTCAAACACAGGTGGAGGGATCTTTGTTATGCTTGAAGCTTTTGGGTTCTAGTTTCCAGGTCTAGTTTAAAGACAGAACTGAGATGTACTCAGCCTTTATGGGATAGTTCAGAATTAAGTTAGAGCAGCTGGATTCAGACATTACGTCGAGTTGTAATGTGACTTTACACACTGCCAATAATGTCTTCTTCAACCAACTATCACGTAGAGCCATGTGGGTACCCAACTTCCTTGCTTCAAAGAAGACTCGCAGGCCCTCAGAGCTCCACCTTCCTTCTTTTTTCCAAAGTTGAGGGACAACGTTGATAGTCTCCTCAGAGAAATCTCTGAAGGCTCAAGCCAAACCGTCTAGATTTGCCAGAAATTTTAGGAATACTGAATAATAAGCAGGGCCTTGTGACCGTATTCTTGAGGGAGGTCACTAGACTGGGGTTGAGAAAACTTTGGGCTTTTCTTATGTGGGTCTAATGGGGGCTTAAATCAAAGTAGACATTTGGTTCTGAATGTTATCTATTCAGTTGTGTCTGACTCTTGGTGATTCTATGGACCAGGTCTCTTCACATCTTGGTTCTTTTAGAAACCTGGTTAAGGTTCTTTTAGAAACCTGGTTAAGGTTCTTTTAGAAACCTTGGTTCTTTTAGAAACCTGGTTAGAAAAGCAATCCGTCTCTGTCAAAATTTGACCGAAGCTTATTGTTTCTGTTTGGAGTTTCTCTAATCTGATGTTGAGCTTTCTTAACTCCAGAAAAGTCCATCTGGAAGGGGCTACCTCAAAGTCAGGGGCTATATGCCTAGATATGACCTTCAGCTTCAGGTGAAATGTCACAAATATCATGTGTTTCCCAAGAAGGGGCTTGTCTTCTCTTGACATGACATTTGTGAAGCTACAGATTCCACACAGTTTCATGATTGTTTCATGAACAACAGGTAGGTGACATAGTGATGTTGAGATTTGACGGGAGCTTATTGTTCCTGTTTGAAGTTCCTACAAAAGACCTCACAAGGAGAGGATTAGTTAATAGGTCGATCCTGGGGCAGATACACCTCACTGAGTTGGAGGCAGGGCACACAAGTTGCCATCAAATATTTATTTTAATCTTATCCAGGTAGAAGGGGAATTCGGGGGTGATTTAGAACTTGGTTCAGTAGCTAGAATAAAGGAATTCCATGTGGGAAGAACATTGCTTTTTAGTATCTCTGGTGGAAAATTCTTTATTTTTGTTTTCATTTTTGAGTTCTCCATCTAGCTTGTAATTCAATAAATTATATAGTAAATCTGAGAGAAACTTTGGCTGAGATCCTGGAGAATTGAAGAACAGACAGTTCTGGACAAGGCTGGGCTGCTCATCAGTTCCCGGAAGGCATTGGCTTTGTAGTTCATGTTGATTTAGGAGCATAGACTGGAGTCCAAATATGATATCACTTTTACTGGAAGACATAACGTATTAGGCGAGATCATAAATCAGAAAGGCTCAGAATGAACAAATGAATAAATGAAGAATGAATGAATGAATAAACCAGAAAGGTCCAGAATGAACGAATTGATGAATCAATGAATGAATGAATGAAAAATCAAACCAAGATATCACCATTTTGGTTGCATCAACCAATGATGCAAACTCTGGAAGGACAATAATCTATAAAATATTCACTAGCTGATTTTAAGTAGAAGCTAACTCAGAACATGGAATACAGCATTGTATCCCAATCAAGAATTCAGCCCAGATTTATTTCTCTTTTTTCATTAATGGAAGGATAAATGTCTGGTGAGACCATAGTGATCCGATGATGACTTGCAAAGGTAGTTCCAGTAGCAAGGTTGGCCTTAGATCCCTCCTAATTCTGTGATTCAAACTCAGATAAAATCATAGAGATATTGTATCTAGAAGAGTTTGGTTTGGTATCTACCAACCCTACCTTCTTAGAAACCCAGCCCAGAACATAAAGAGATGTCATCACTTTACTTCAATTACCTGACTCCACAAAGTTGTGACTCATTGACATATTGATCAACACTGAGGTCTAAACTTAATGCAACTGAAGGAAAGGCTTAGTAACTTGAAAGAGTGAGAAAGAGCATTCCTAAGTAGAACTCCTTCAATGTCTGGAGAATGAGACTTCCTGCTAAACAAATACCTGTCTTGGAATGCTCGAAACAGGTTGTGGTTGGGTCCTAACTCAATACAACTCATCTTAGTTGAATCCTAAATTAATTTAACTCACTCCTATTGAGCCCTTGCTCAATTAAACTCAACTCAACTCAACTCAATTGAGTCCTTCCTCAATGAAACTCAACTGAGTCCTAATTCCACTCAACTCTGTTGGGTTCCAAGTCAACCTAACTCAAGTGAGTCCTAACTCAATTTACAATTCATGGGTTTCAGTCTGTACATCACGGATTATGGTGTGTTGAATAGGCCAGAAGTATCCCCACTTCCCCATATATAATTGTTATCACTTCTTAAAAACCTCCAAAGATGGAACACCGACAACTTCTGATTGCAAGTCGTTCCACTGATTCATTGTTCTCTCTGGGAGGAAGTTTTTCCTTCATTCTTGGTTGCTTCTTGATTCATTTCCATCCGTTGCTTCTTGTCCTGCCTTCTGCCTTTTGGAGAATAGCTTTCCTCTTTGTGGCAGCCCCTCAAATATTACAAGGGTCATCCGGTGCTTCTCCATAATGCTTCAACACAACTCCGTATTTCTCTCTCTCTCTCTCTGTAGGATTCTCCTTCCGATACCCGGATTAGCTGTCAAAAATAATGCGGAAGATTCGACACCACTAACCGTTTTGGATTGCTGGATCATCGGGTGTAACCTAGTTTCACATTGTCCACCTTCTGATCTCAGAGTGTTCTACCTTAAAACCCATTCAGTTGCAGCAAGAACGACAAATAACTACAAATCATGTTGAAGACTGATGACTAGACAGGAAATTGGTCAAGACTGAAGTGAAGAAGAAGCCAAGTGTAGAACCAGCACAGCAAGGAAATTTCCCCAAAAGTACACTTTCCCATCTTGTATTTCCTGCTGATGGTTCATCTTGTGGTCCCCCAAGCCAGTTCATGAACTTGTCCTAATGAGGGCTTCTGAGGACTTTCAACTTAACCAGAAGCTCCTAAGTTAACCCAGTTTGTTTGTTTGTTTATTTATTTTATTAGATTTCTATACCGCCCTTCTCCCGAGGGACTCAGGGCGGTTTACAGGGCATATAAAACACACACACTACAAAAAACAGAAATTAAATCAGATTTAGGCCCTACAATAAATGGACAAATTTGAAACCCAGAATAGACCCAATTAAAACCAATGAAGAACCTTGTCATGGGGACAGACCAGCAAGCTGAAACAAGTGGGTTTTTAAGGCGCGCCGAAAGGATCTCAAATTGGGGGCCGTCCGGACCTCCAATGGGAGCTCATTCCAGAGGGCAGGGGCCACCACAGAGAAGGCTCTCCTCCTGGGGGTCACCAGCCGACATTGTCTGACGGTACCCTGAGGAGGCCAACTCTGTGGGACCTACTGAAGCAATTTTTCCCCCCAATCTACTTGGCTCCAGATGTAATATACTCCCATTCACATAATGAACCACCACAGGGGAACAAAGAGTTGTGGGATCAAAAACCCAATGTATCTAGAAGACAATAAGATGGAGGTAACCTTCAAAGAACATGCTTGCTCTTTGCGAAGTTCCAGATTCCATGAACCTCAACTATCTCTTCCCAAAACTTGGTATTTCTTTCCTTCTTTCCAAAGGTTTTGTCTCATTCTTCTACCTAAAAAATGTATGGAGGTTATAGAACATGACATAGACAAACCGGTCTGGAAATAGGGGTGATGCAGTCAAAATCACCTCTGCCTCCATCCCACTTTATCCTCACCAAAATCCACAACTACTTAGCTCTTTATGATGATCTAGAAGTACAAGTTTCCTTACGTTTTGAGCCTGTCCTGTCTACGATTCCTGTTAACTATGAGGAAGATCACACAAGGAAGATGGCAAACCCACTTAGGTTTAGGGTAACGTCTCTGTGAATTCAGACAGCAAAATGGACACCACCAAGAGATTTGTAGTGTATCGGTGTGGTTAGGAGGATGCTAACTTTTCAAGCTTGCCCTATCTACATAGTAAAATACACAGGGAAGTCACATTGAGGGGCAAATCTACTTAGGGTTAGGTCTCCATGAATCTGGAGAATGATATGGATGTTGTGAAAGGATTCGTAGTGCATCTGTATGCTGAGGAGGGTGTTGGCTTTTCAAGATTTGTTTCCTGCTAAATTTCATGGGAAAATCCCATTTCTGCTTCCAACGTGGTTTTGGAACCTTTCCTGAAGAAGAACTTAGAAAAAGGTCTACAACCGACCCAATCCATTTGTTCGTTGAAGTCCATGTAGACTAGAATTCCTTGCAGCCTCCAGAACTTCTGAACTTCCATCCCCATCCACTGAAGAGAGGATGTATAATAAACTAAAGCTGAGCAACGTGGATCAAGAATGCTGTCCCTCTTTACCAAAAGAGAGATACCTTGCAAGCTATAGAGAAATATATGTGAAGAAGCTGAGATAATTTGTTTTGGTTTAGTGATAGGACGTCTCCTTGAAATCCAAAGTAGGGTGTGGTGCCACCATTCATCCATGGATCCTAACCCAGAGGTGGTGCAACTTTTCCTTCTCTGTTGGCCAACTGAGATAGGTGCTCATGTTTGTTGATGTATGGGTGTCTTGGAGACTCAGATAACAAATATCGCCCACCGTCATTACTACTCCATCTTATAACTGCAATATCATTCTCTAAGTGTCTACTGGGAAGAGGTGAGCAATCTCTAAGGGAAAGGATCAACATTATTGGAGCATCGTTGTAACAACGCGGATCCCAGACCTTAAACATTCCCATGGGATGTTGATCAGGTCAACTTTATGGATTCAAAATCCTGGTGTAGCTTGGGAGAGGAAGGGAAAACCAGGTTGAAGGGTATTTTCCAAGGCAAAGAAGCAGTTATTTTGATTGATACGTTCCCTTTATAATTACACGATTGATTAAACAGACTGGCCCCAAATCGAAGTTCAGATAACAGCTGAGAATTGGTGTTAACAATCCTGCTTAGGAAAAAAAAAAAATCATCTTTATCAAAACCTGTTGGGGACGTGAATGTTTCGTGCGCCTGTTTGTTTGTATTCCACTGTTTCCAGTTTTCGCTGATGGATGTTGGGGCTAGTGTACCATATCCATAGCATCGTCATCACATTTTTGCACCAAATAAGTGGAAGGAAGGAAGGAAGGAAGGAAGGAAGGAAGGAAGGAAGGAAGGAAGGAAGGAAGGAAGGAAGGAAGGAAG
>JANHFR010452681.1:0-11409 GCA_032468015.1 Mimophis mahfalensis | reverse complement strand
CCGTCCCTCCGTCCCTCCCTCCCCTGACCCTTCTGTGAAGGGCAACTTCAATTCTGTGAGGTTTCGAGAGTTTTTGTGCGTTTGTTCCTTCCCTCCTGCTAAGAATAGATTCCTTCTTATCATCATGATGATGATTACATCGTGATTGCATCTGGGTCTGTTTTATTGCTTTGGATGATGATCCGGGCTGTAGAGGCGCCCACTGAAACGCGTGGCTGCCCAGGCAAGGCAGGGAGTCAATGCCGACACCACCCTCGCCAGGCAATTAACATTTGGAGATGCCGCTCGGGAAGCTGCAGCATTAAGGCAGAAAGCAATAAATATGGCTGAGAAACAGCTTTGGGGGCCTGGAGGAAAACATCCTGCTATGATGATTGTGCTCTGACCACAGAGATCTGAAATAAATAAGGGCCTGAATAGCCAGGCAGGAGTTTCCTATTCAGGCCTGGAGACTAAAATATAGGAAGAATGGGTGCAGCGTTTGGGTTTGGCCGGTCTAGAGAAAAGAAGGGCTGGGGGGAGACAGGATAGCACTGTTCCCGTATTGGAAGGGCTGCCCCATAGAAGAGGGGGTCAATTTATTTCCCAAAGCATGAGAAGGCAGGACAAGAAGCAACCTGGAATTAAGGGGAAACTTCCTAACAGGGAGGACAATTAACCCGGGGAATGACTTGTCTCCAGGTGTTGTCGGTAGCTTCATCACTGGAGGTTTTTAAGAAGGGATTAGACAGCCACTGGCCTGAACTGGGATAGGGTCTCCTGCTTGAGCAGGGTGTTGGACTAGAGGACCTCCAGGGTCCCTCCCAACTCTATTCTGGTTGATGCATTGATTGACTGAGTGACTTGAGGAAGGAAGAGGGAGAAAAAACAGGCCCGAAATCTCCATCTCCCGGTTGGGTGGCTGTCCCAAGCAGACTGCATCAGAGGGGATGAAGAACACACGAAGCTTAGTTCGGCTGCGGCTATCAAAAGCGGTTTTTATTTTGAAAGGAAACGGGACTGATTTTTATGTTTTGGAGGAAGAAGAAAACGTTTGGGCTTCCTATCCCGGAAGCTTCGCCCGTTGTAGCTTCGTCAGCTTCCGGGATGGGAGGCTGAAACATTTTCTTCTCTCTCTCTCTCTCTCTCACACACACACACACACATCCAGTTTCCTTTCAAAATTAAAACCTGCTTTTGATCCAACAATGACCTGGATGACCGAGAATCTTCCTTAAACCATGGGGGTTCTGTGCCCAGCTGGTCCTGCCTGGGTTTGGCTTTTATTGAGGGCCAGCCTGGGTGGCGTTGGGCTGATTCCAATATGGATTTCGGGGAGGAAGAAGGGAGTGAATTGGATGGCACGACAGGAAGGCGGGAGGGAGGGAATGCACCGAGATGTGCTCGTAGTACTAACGGGTGGTGTGCGCGTGTGTGTGTGTGTGTTGCAACAGACAACGGATGGCGGCAGAAATGCGCAAGGAGGAAGGCCAGGCAGGCCTCGCGGCCCAGCCAGGAGGTCAGTGAGCCTGGGGTCTTCAGAGAGCATCTGTGCATGTGTGCCGCCCTGAACCCGGAGGGAGTGAAGGTCAAAACTGGGTGGGATTGTTATTATTTTTTAAACTCCACATCCGGCTAGAGGTTTTATTTCATTTTATTTTTAAAAAAAGGGAAGATTGCTGGAACATGTCGGAAGGGCGAAATAGGAAGGGATGCAAATGACCGGATTAATTGTGGCTTGGCTTGGTAATCCCAGCGCCACTGGTTCGTGGTGTCTCTGGGAAAACATCACCGAAACCAGGCAGGCCCTTACGACAATGGACAGCCAGGCCTTGCCGGAGGAGGGCAGAGACAGCGTGGCATCATCGCCAGCTGGGCGGCCCAAGGGAGAGCTGTAGCCGTCGGCAAAGGAGGGTGGCGAACCCAATCTCTCGGTCTAGGAGTTTGGGGTTGCGGAGGCCGTGGGGCGGGGAAGGGAAGGCGAAATTTAGGGGCAGGCAGAGGATTCGGTTGAGGAACTCTGGAAGATGGATTCGGATGGGGAGTTTTAGCTGGGAAGGCCCTCATCAGCCTTCCGGGGCGAGGTGGGATGGCGGAGGCTTCCTGACGTCCCAGCCTGACCTTGCCTTGGGGTTTCTCCTTCCTGCTGATGGACAGCTCAGGTCTTTTGTGGTCCTCAAGGAAGGCGACTGGCTGGGGCAGGAGGATGTTGCCGCTTCTCTCGAAATGGCTGCAGAGGCGACTTCTCCCAGGCCAAAGCTTGCTTACGCGGGGAGAGGAGACCCACAGAGCAGCCCCAGGGCCCAAAGTGGAGATGTTCCCTTACCACCACCGTCAACCAGAATAGAACAGAACCAAATCCCAGAGTTGGAAGGGACCCTGGAGGTCTTCTAGTCCAACCCCCTGCTCAAGCAGGAACCCCAATACCATTCCAGACAAATCGTGGTCCAATCTCTTCTTAAAAACCTCCCAGTGGTGGAGCACCCACAACTTCTGGTGTCAAGTCACCCCAGGAAGTTTCTCCTTAATTCCAGGTTGCTTCTCTCCTTTCCATTGCTTCTTGTCCTGCCTTCAGGGGCTTTGGAGGATACCTTGACTGCCTCTTCTTTGGGGCAGCCCCTGAGATACTGGAAGGCTGCGATCATGTCACCCCTAGTCCTTTATTAAACTAGACAGACCCAAGTCCAGCAACCGTCCTTCATAAGTTTTAGCCTCCAGGCCCCAATCATCCTCGATGCTCTTCTCAGCACTCTTTACAGAGTCTCCCCATCTAACATCTAAACCTGTGGGTCCTTCCCCTTTTACAGTGCGTGCGTGTGTGTGTGTGAGAGAGAGAGTGAATGAGTGTGTGTGTAAAACCTTGGCTGTTTTATGGCTTGCGGAATTTGAGTTCAGGGGTTCTGGGATTTGATGTCCACAAGTCATAAAAGCCCCAAGGTTCCCACCCCTGTTTTAGAGGGCGGGCGAGACCGAATTAATACGGAGAGAAACAACAGGTCCTGCCTGCATAAGGGACCCCTTTTCACAAAGCCGTGGGAGCAGAGGGTAAGGAACTGGTGAATCAACCCTCTTTCCAAGTTTGGGAGAGTAAACAACTCCTCCCACCATGGCATGGTCTTGTTGTTGCTGTTGTTGTTGTTGTTGCTTTTGAGACGAGATGCCTTCAACCCACCCCCCCTCCAAAATCTCAATAAAACCAGCAATTGCCGGTTTGCACAGAGAAGCGTAAGTCCTGCATGCCACAAACTTAACCTGAATTTTCTGGGTCTGTGCCGTAAAAGAATCAAGCGGGCCGAATCCACATCAGATGCCAGGCTACTCATGTGCGCACACAACCCCCCCCCCAACGTTGTTTAAAACTAACCAGGTTTGTTAAAGTGCACATATCTTAAAGAGGCCAAGTTTGAAGAGCTGTCTGTGTGGCTGTCTGCCTCCTGGATGGAGGGGTGGAGGGAGCATCTGTGCACTCGGGGTAGGGAGTCCCTGAGGAGCGATGGGTGCCGGGGGCATCAAGACGTTGACTGGGAAAAGCTAAAAGAAGCCGAGAGGTACTGTAACTAGAAAAGATCCCCCGGGATCTCTTCTCTAGAAGGAGATTCTCCTAGGCAGGAACAGAGAAGGGGATCCCCTTTTGAGCAGATCTTGGATTCTGGGGTGCTGAGGGTTTCCTTTAGGACTGGATCGGGGCCCCAATAGAGGAACAGTTGGTCACTTAGGACTTTAGAGCAAGGCATCCAACCTTTGTGGACTTCAGCTCTCAGAATTCCCCAGCCAGCACGGCTGACTGGGGAATTCTGGGAGTTAAACTCCATGAGTCTTAAAGGGGCCGAGGCTGGAGAGCCGTGGTGGTGCAGCGAGTAGAGTGCTGTATGTAGTACTTAGCTGCCAGCTGCCTGCAATTAGGCAGTTCAAACTTCACCAGGCTCAAGGTCGATTCAGCCTTCCGTCCTTCCGAGGGGGATTAAAAGAGGACCCAGATTGCTCGGGGCAAGAGGCTGATTCTGTAAACCGCTTAGGGAGGGTTGAAAGCCCTGATAAGCGGTATATAAATCAAATGCTATTACTGGTAATATTGCTTGCTCTAAAGTTTTAAATGACTAAATGCTCACTTTCCTGGCAGGAAATTTCTCCTTAGTTCTAAGTTGCTTCTCTCCTAAGTTGCTCTCTCCTCTCCACCCATTGCTTCTTGTGCTGTATGTAGTACTTAACTGCCAGCTGCCTGCAGTTAGGCAGTTCGAATCTCACCAGGCTCACGGTTGACTCAGCCTTCCATCCTTCCAAGGTGGGTCAAATGAGGATCCAGATTGTTGGGGGCAAGAGGGTGACTCCGCTTAGAGAGGGCTGGAAAGCAGTGTGAAGCGGTATATAAATCAAATGCTATTGCTATTCCTATAAAATGGGCTAAATGTGGTTTGTATGAAACAGGATATTTAAATCAAGTTAAAACATTGTCAGGGTCTTATAGTGTTACGCAAACTCGGCCACTTTAAGACTTGTGGATTTCAACTCCCAGAATTCTATGCTGGCTGGGGAATTCTGGGAGTTGAAGTCCACATGTTTTCAAAGTGAGCCAGTTTAAAAATCACTGGCTTAGAGGGTTTGGGAACAGATCAAATACCAACCAAGTGGCCGATTCCTGAAATCTCAAGCTCTCCGATTTGTGATTGCTACCAATAAGCTTTGGCCACGATCCTCAAAGAATGAACCGGAGGGGAAAGTAATGGCTAACCAGCCTATCGATCTCAAATATAGATTTCACACAGCGCCTTGAACTCACAAAAATATTTGGCACTCCCTGGGCAGGTCCGTTCTGAGGTTGGTGTCAGTGTTTCTAACAATAGTTCCTTGGGATCGGTGAATTTCAGGGATGCAACCTTGTGGTTTTCCTGGCAGTAATTTGGAAGCCTGCTTCGGAAAGGATTTTGATTTCCCAGTGGTGGGTTTTCCTGGTGCTTTTCCTCTACAGGTAGTCCACTTACACCAATTCATTTAGTGACTGTTCGAAATTACAACAGTGTTGAAAAAAGTGACTTACGGCTGTTTTTCACACTTACGACCACTACAGAATCTTGGTCACGTGATCAAAATCTGGACACTTGGCACCTGGTTCATCTTTACGATGGTTGCAGCATCCCCGGGGTCACGACGTGATCCCCTTTTGCAACTTTCTGACAAGCACAGCCAACGGGGAAGCCCGATTCACTTAACAACCTTGTTACTAATTTAAAAGCTTCAGTGATTCAATTAACAGCTGTAGCAAGAAAAGTAGCAAAACTCCCTTAACAAACTTCTCATGTAGCAAAGTAAATTTTGGTCTCTGTTGTGGTCGGAAGTCAAGGACTACCTGTATTCCCCGCTTCAGATCTCAGGGGCAGAGACAGAAAGGATCTGAGGTTCTTCATCCCTAGCATTGCCCAAGACATGGTGCAGGGGTGCCCATCACAACATCCCAGCAGTGTCTGCAGGGGGTCTCAAACAAGTCCTGCTGGAATCTTGCAGCATCCTCTGTGGACACCCTGTGCAACAATATTGTACAAAGGACATGGATTATGCAATCTGCAATGGACACCCCCTCTCCTCACTTCCTCACCTCCTTGAAGGTAGCAAGGAAATGGCTTTATCTCAGAATGGGACCCTTAACTATTGGCCCAAAGGTGCTTTTTCAAGAGGCAACTGGACTTTCTGGTTTTTTATCTGAAGACGTTTCGCTTCTCATCCCAGAAGCTTCTTCAGCTCTGACTGGATGGTGGGGAATGGAAGGATTGATAGTCCTTGCAGACAACTGGTCATTTGCATCCTTTTAGAGGGTTGTTGAGGCCGCTTGGAGGTTTGTCTGGGTCCTCAGGGCCACCGGAGTGGTGCAGATGGGTGTGGAGCCTTCTTGGAACTGCTGAAAGGACCATGTTGTAGACTGGAGGTAGCCGAGGTTGTATCCCTCTGCCCTCTCTGTTGGGGGGGGGGGCTGTTCAACTTCAACTTGGCCTCTAACCCCTCTTTCAAACCAGCGGTCCTCTCTGTCCAAAATGTGGCCTTTGCTGTCTTCAAAAGAGCAGCCTTGGTCTTTTAAGTGCAGATGGACTGCTGAATCTAGTCCTGATGGGTTTGTTCTCCTACATTGCGCCATGGGTTTACGAAGTGGCTGTTTTGTTTCCCCAATGCACAGATCTGCACATGGCTCCCTGCACTGTACTGCATATACCACGTTGCTCACTTGGTGCCTGGGTGTTTTATCCTCAGGCTGGACAAGCTTCTGCCTTAGTGTATTCTTGGGTTTGAAGTGTGGCTTCCGTCAGAGCTGAAGAAGCTTCTTGGATGAGAAGCAAAATGTCTTCAAAGAAAAACAGTCCAGCTGCCCCTGGAAACAGCACCTTTGGGACAACCATGACCTGGAGAATCTCCATAGACCTTAAGTATTGGGTTGATCTCTGCTGGTTGATCTCTCCAGCCAATTCAGAGCAGGCTTCTCCGGGAGAATCTGGGCTCTTTGCCTTCAACCCGGTGGTTTTTCTCCGGCTGCCATGCAGATCAAAAGGGCAGAAGAATCTTCTCGGGCCTGGCAGATGGAAGGGCCACCTGGGGGAAGAGTGCTGGTCCTGCCGCCTTCCGATCAGTCGGAGGTTGTTATTATGGGCCATTTCATTGGTGCAAATGAAACGCTGTCGATCGATCTTGCCTTGCCCCGGTTTATTGGCTTTGCAGAGCGGGTCTTTAGCCTCTCCTCCATCGTTTGCTCTATCGTTGATGGTCCATGGGACTTGGCGTGGGCATGCCAGATACCTGTGGATGATGTTGAGATGATAAGCTAGAGATGCGTGGCAGTGTCCGAGTGGCAATGGTGGCCGTGGATTTAATAAGGCCCCTTAAGCCGATTTGTCGCAGACGTTGGAAACACAGGATTGCTTGCAACTGCAATTCAGCTTTCTCACTCCTAAAGCAGCGTTTTTCAAACTTAGCAAAGTTAAAAGTGAATGGACTTCAATTCCCACAATTGGCTATGGCTATGGCTGGCTGGGGAATTCTGGGAGCTGAAGTCTACAAGACTTAACCTTGCCAAGGTAGGAAAGCCCGGATTTAGAGGAAAATAAATCACCCAGCTTTTAGTCCCTGACTCCAGATCCAGACTGTTTAACCCTGGCAACATGAAGATGGATGGACTTCAATTCCTAATAATCCTGGCTGGGGAATTCTGGGAGTTGAAGTCCACAAATCTTAATGTTGCCAAGCTGGGAAAGCCCAGGCATTAAAAGCTGGGTGATCAACAGAATGAACTAAAAAGGAATGAAAAACTAAAAGAGAAAGCAACCGAAAGCCAGAAGGCAGAACTAAAAGCTAGTTGATGAAGAAAGAGGAATTATTTTTAGAGCTCAAGGTCTCCCAGTCACATTGAGTTGGGGGGGGGGGGGGAGGTCAAGACTTTCTCCCCAGTTATAATTAAATGAAGAGTGACTTTTGGCAGACACAAGATGCCAGATACTCCTTATATTGAGGAGAAGCCATGCAGTACTTCCATTTCAAGAGGACAGTTTTCTGATTTACCCAGTGATTACAAGGCAGGGTACAAAGAGTGGAGGGGCCCTCTTTATTTATTATTATTTATTTATATCCCATCTTTATTATTTTTGCAAATAAGGCAGCAAACATAACCGACACAGCTTCTTCCTATTTTCCCCACAACAGCAACCCTTGTGAAGTGGGTTGGGCAGGGACTGCCAAAAGTCACCCAGCCACTTTCATGCGTCAGGCAGAACTAGAACTTCCAGTCTCCTGGTGATTGTCCCAAAGTCACCCAGCTGGCTTTCATGGCTGAGGCGGAACTAGAACTCCCTGACTCCTGGTGATTGGCCCAGAGTTACTCTGTTGATTTTCATGGATTTGAACTCATGGCCTCTTGCTTTCTAGCCTGGTGTCTTAACCACTAGATCAGAGGTCTTCAAACTTGACAGCTTGAAGACTTGTGGACTTCAGCTCCCAAAATTCCTCTTCCAGTCATGTTAGCTCAGGAATTCTGGGAGTTGAAGTCCACAAGTCTTAAAGTTGCCAAGTTGGAAGACCCTTGCACTAGACCAAACTTTTCAGAAGTTTTCAGAGAGGCCTGAAAAGTCATGAAGGAGTCGGATGCGGGAAAGAGGACAAGCTGCTTTCTCTTGGCTGATCAGCTTGGGCTCCGACACAGTTCTAATGACTTAGCTGCTTTAATCCACCCGAGAGGGAATTCTTTTAAGTGGATTTGGACAAAGATCTCTCTACTTAGTTAAGTTTCTCCAGTCTTCATCACAAGAAGCCGCCCCTTTTATTTCCAAGTGGCCCACTAACAAAACAACAACAACAACAACAACAACAACAACAACAATAATAATAATAATAATAATAATAATAATAATAATAATAATAATAATAATAATAATAAACAGATTGTAACTAATGCAGCACAATCTCTCGAAACATCCCTGAAAGCCAGTGTTTCTCAGCCTTAGCAACTTTAAGATACCAGTAATCCTCCACTTAGGACCACAAACGAGCCCAAAATTTATGTTTGCTAAGTGAGAAATTTGTTAACTGAGTTTTGCTTTGTTTGGCTGGGGAAATCTGGGAGTTGAAGTCCATACATGCTGGCTGGGGAATTCTGGGACTTGAAATGTGTGCATGCTGCCTGGGCAACTATGGGAACTGAAATTTGTGCATGCTGGCAGAGGAATTCTGGGACTTGCGGTCCATGCAGGCTAGCTGGAGAATTCTGGGCGTTAACGTCTGTGCATGCTTACTGAGGAATGCTAGGATTGACATCCGGCCATGCTGGCTGGGGAATTCTGGGATTTAAAGTCCAGACATCTTAATGTTGCTAAGGTTGAGAAACACTGGGCTAAACTCTACACTAATCCTGGTTAACTGACACTCTTTTAATATACATTGATAGGGACCCACCGCTCTGTCTCTAGAAGCATCATCAGATGAAATCTAATATTCACTTTTAGGGTTTAGGATTATCCCTTTTTGACAGCGCCTGCTTTGCAGGTATTGGGGGGGGGGGGACCCCACCACCCTTGTCCTTTTGTAGGCAACTCGTGTGTGTGGCCGCAGTTCCTGGGCCCAGCTTCAAAAACAAACATCTGAAGGAGAAAAGGACCAGCTTCTGAAGGTAACCAAGGGCAACAGAAAGCATCTTTTAAAGAAACCAAGTTATTTTCCAGGAAGTAAACAGAACATTATTCTCAGCTCCCAGGCTCCAAGAGAAACAAAAAAGGCTGGTTAGACACTGTGATGACTTTTCTGTATTAGTGAGTTATGCCTAGATCTAGGGGTCTTGTGGACTTCAACTCCCAGAATTCTCCAGCCAGCCATGCTGCCTTAAGTATTACAGGCAGCCAAGTAACTCTGGGTCAGTCACCAGGAGATGGTGAATTCTAGTCCCATGATAGCTGGTTGAGTGACTCTGGGCCAGTCACCAGGAGACAATAGGTGCTAGTCCCACTTTAAGCATGATCGCAGGACTAGAACTCCCAAAGGAGCTGGGAGTTCTAGTTTTGCCTCAGTCATGAAAACCAGCTGGGTGACTTTGGGCCAATCACCAGGAGGCTGGGAGTTCTAGTCTCTTGCCTTAAGTGTGAAAGCCAGCTGGATGACTTTGGGCTAATCCCACCCTCTCAACCCAACCCACCTCACAGGGTTGTTGTTGCATGCAAAACATGAGAACAAAGGGAGTATTAGGTATGTTTGTCACCTTGAGTTATTTCCAAAAACAATAAAGGTAGATTTTTTTTTTAAATTAAAAGGCATTTTCCTAAGACTGGGGGAAGAAGGTCACAAGGTCTTCTGAAAAAGGAAGGGTATTTTTAGGCCAAAATTCTCAAAATCCAGAGTGAAAGGATAGTACATAGAGCGGGCTGGGGTATCCTGGGAGTTGAAATCTGCAAAAGTTGCCAAGGTTAGACCCCCCCCTGCTCAGGATACTCTCCTTGCACTCTGGATTTTGAGAGAATTCTCTCTCCCCTGAAGTTCTGGAGCATAGCAAGAACTTCAGGCTGGCTGACACTGCAAGCGGTGGACTTGATGGATCCATTTCTTTTGTCTGCAAGTCCATTTACTTTCCGTAAAGTTATTTAATGCAGGAGCCCTGAGCTGCAAAGCATTCCAATAAATTCTGGATGGCTGCAAATTTGCTTTGCTTTGCCTGCAATCCATCGCTTGTCAGCCGTTTCTCTAGGGTGCACCCAATTTCTAACCTCTGTTTGTGCAAATCACTTAACTCCATCGGTTACAGGCCTCCCTGCAATGTTTGAAAGTCTGGATAATTTTAATCTTGGGTGTGTCTCTGTGTAGCTGGGTTTGGACATGTGTTTTACTATATTCGGAGATCCAGTTTACGATCTGTTTCACAAAACTGCAAAGACTTGGATTAGGCCAAGTTTATTTTCGTAAAGAATTAGTACTGCTAAAGCTTCAGTAAGGCTGCACCCGGAATCCTGCAACGAGTTTTGGTCACCACGTTACAAAAAAGATGTTGAGATTTTGGAAAAAGTGCAGAGAAGAGCAACTAAGAGGATTAAAGCCCTGGAGAGTAAAACCTATGAACAACAATTGCAGGCATTGGGTTCGGCCAGTCTAGAGAAAAAAAGGACTAGGGGGGACGTAATAGCAGGATTCCAGTATTGGAGGGGCTGCCCCAAAGAAGCGGGAGTCAAGCTATTCTCCAAAGCACCAGAAGGCAGGGCAAGAAACGATGGATGGAAACTAACCAAGGAGAGAAGCTATTTGGAATTAAGGAGAACCTTCCTAAGGGTGAGAACAATTGACCAGTGGAACTGCTTGCCACCAGACTTTGTGGGTGCTTCCTCCTGGAGGTTTTTTTTTAAAGAAAAGACTGGATAGCCACCTGTCTGAAATGGCATAAGGCAATGGTGGTGAACCTTTTTGGCACCAAGTGCCAAAAATGGGAGCAAGCAAGCGCATGAATGCCCCTGTGTGCCGGAAGCCAAAAAGATCACATGATATTCCGGTTTCTGGCGCTTCGCCACTTGTCCACAAGAGCAGCTGGCCGGCACGCCCGAACCCAGAAGAGCAACGGGTGACGGGTTCTGTGTGCCCAGAGAGAGGGCTGTGTGTGCCACTTCTGGGACGCGTGCCATAGGTTTGCCACCGCTGGTATAAGGTCTCCTGCTTGAACAGGGGGGTGGTCTAGAAGGCCTCTAAGGTTCCTTCCAGTTCCAGCTCTATTCTGAATTCATAGTTTTGTCCTGAAAAGGTGTTTAAAAATCCCCACTTCCTAGGAATGGTTTACAGCAGGGGTGTGAAACTCAAGGCCCCAGGGGCCGGATCTGGCCCACGGGGTGCTTAGATCTGGCCCGCAGGGCTGCCCTGGAAACAGCGAAGGACCGGCCTGCAGTGTCTCTGCCAGCGAAAATGGAGCTCGGGAGGGCTGCCCTCCCGAGCTCC